>JACEFZ010007417.1:0-105000 GCA_014155875.1 Cepaea nemoralis
TGTTCCTTTTTTTTTGCCCAAAAAAATAATAGAGTTTTTGCCCCTTTTTAAAATAATATTTTTTTTGCTAACACTCTATCGTCACAATACGTAAGCTGTGTGGTCTCAACAGACCTGCCACTAGTGCTGACGTAGGTACCGCAAAAGGGTTAGTGCTAACTCTGCTGTAAGTTCCGACGTTTAGGGGAAAAACAATAGACTTGGACTTGATGAGCCCCCAGAGCTGAGTTTTACCCAATTTGGGTACATCTCACTGGGCAAAACATAGCAAAATCTTTTCCGTAAAATGTCGATTGTCTCTCACTTAAGCGTGATTGCTCGGGTTTGATGAAAATTCTTTGCTGAAATAGAGCATCTTCAAACTGTCAAAAAAAAAAAAAACCATCACGTCCCACATGTGCAGTTTCGGGCACTGGAATCAACTTGGTGATATATTCAGTCAGGTGATTCCCCTTTCCATGATGTGGTTTTAGTCACGTGGTAAGTAAGTGTCTCTACCTTCCTATGGTACACAAAGTGGTTCGGCAAACAAAAATTTTGTAGGCTGGTTCCCAACAGGCAACTCCTAAAAGGAAGAGCGATCGGTGAGATATTGGGCCCCAAAAACATTGGTCCAGATGCTAAATCTTTGACTCTCAACCCTCAGTCGGCTAATTAGTTATTCAACTAACTAAGCATCATCTCTTGTTGAGATAGTAAAGATGGGTATCCGTCAATGTCAATGGCCTCAAAAAACACCGTCAAACAGTGTAAGAAACAAGAATGACGAGTCTGTCGTACTTAAAAAAATCCCTATTCATTCCAGTTGTCGCTAAGCAATAGCTATCCTATTTCTAGATTTAACAAAACTAAACATTAGGTGAGGCGCCCTTTAAAACCCCCTACCTTACATTTACATTCAATAGCAAACAAAAACGATCAAAGTACCATCCTTGGGGGATATAAAATACATGCCACATAAAGTATGTAACATCCATTCCGCTGGGGGGCATCCTGTCCACACTATAGCGAAACTTTTCTTATTGACTCTTTCCCCAGAGTCAAAAGTCCTCTTTGGGAAAACTGTTCCCCACTGTTCCAAGGGTTCTGCTCCAGCTCTGACCTTCCAAGTGATTAGCCTTTGGGCCTTTGGCGAACTTCACGGCTGGCCCGGTTTGCCAGTCACATACTTTCATAACTTGCACTCAATCTCCATATCCCCTTTTTGTCCAGTGCCTCATTCAACCTCCTTTTGTCCTTCCATACTTCTATCACATCAGCCTGACTCGACTTATGCCGTATGAAAAGAACAGGGCAGTAAAAAAAAGATTTTAAAAACGCATGTTTACATAGCGACGGTAACGCATTTTTATCACGCTCGAACCAATCGGGGGTTCGGTATCGCTCCCAGAAGTATCACATAAAATACCCAATATATATACATCATGACAAATCATATATATATAATATATATAAAAAATATATTATATATATATATATCATTATATATATATATATATAATATATATATATTTAAATATATATATATATATATATAATATAATAAAAAGTACTTACCTTCTCACAGAATTCCACAGTTCCACAAAATGAATTCACTGTTTCATTAACACCCAATAGTTACATCATTCCCTGTGGCTAAGCATTAAGTGCTCTCCTTACTTAGTAACTAAGCACATAACTATCTGAATTGTCCATCTAACAACTTACCTGGCTATCCAACAGTTCTTCTCGACTCAGCTACTGACTGGCATAAGTTAGGTTCATATCATACACTAGTAACTGTGCCCTATTATAGTATAGCAACCTATTATATGCAGCGATTTACCACACATGGTTAATAATAGGTAAACACAATACGCCAATATCACAGGCTTACATTTCAAGCAGTTATCGAAACTACACAGGCTTGTAAATAATGCGACACGCACAGGTGTAGATCGCCCTAGTTTCTCAACCGGTTTATCGATCCATCCCTCATTAGCGATCCAAAGTCAACGGCATATTTAATTAGTTTAGAACGATTACGTTTTGTGATGAATTACAAAGTTAAATTAAATAACCAAGTAATTACCTGAATTCCTGAACCAGACTCCAGTCAGCTACCAGAACTGTCCATAGGCAAGCATGCCGTAATGGGCGACAGTCAGCTGCATATTGGTTGGGTGTGAGGCGCTGTACAATCGGCCTAGCAGAGCCATGCGTCCTCACGCCTTGAGATGAAGAAAGTGAATGACTCTTCCAGCCGCATTTTTCCTACGTGCGTACCAAAGCGCACGAGAAATAAGTGCTTCATGATGCAAATCAACTTCACGGACAACATTCATTCCCCGTACTAGAGTTTCTAGATTCTTCTGCACGAGAATTTGTTGGTGCACCCAGCAACCCTGGTCACTCAAATCCAAGTGCTTCGAGAACCTTCTAGACGGAAAATCCCCCTTCACTCTCCCCAGTCTATTAATAACCCGGGAAAGTCCCTGATGACGCGCCGAATAGAGCCGAAACCTAGTAGACAAAAGACAGATGAAGCGTCGTTTCGTCACATCACAGGAATTCACAATTTGGAAAACACAATGTTAATTGTTAATTTCTCACAGGAATTCGTCATTTGGAAAACGCAATGTTAATTGTTAATTTCTCTATATAAATACTATTGTCCCTGTTACTTGTGGTATTGTAAGTATCTTCACTCTAATATGATGAGAACTACCACGGAGGAATCACTCTTAGATGATCGTCGGTTCCTGCTCCGCAGAGGCCAGGTTCTTGCAGACCCTCTGGGTTATGGGCCCAGTGCAAAGGCCGCTGAGTAAAAACTGTCTTCAATGATCGAGCCATAATCTTCTTCTATGACTTGTCTGCTAGCATTTTTTTTTTGACAACATAGTGGAACCTGTTGAAGAGAGAACACCCGGTGAGAGCAACCCGATTCCGACCTTCATTATGTGAGTGTAGGCCGACGGCCGCACTCAGATATTTAACAGAGAACTAAACTCTGGAGTAAGGCAGAGGAGCTCATCACATCGGTCCTGAGTCATGGTAAGACAAGGAAAGATAAAGCAATAGCGCAGATACCCAGTAGATACCCTACTGGAAGATCCTACCATTTGACATTTCCCCCATCCCTCTACCTTGTTCTGAACTCACTGAGTTAATTGATATATCACACTAGCTAGCTTAAGCAACGCGATAGCCTACTGCTACCGACGCTCTTATAATAAGTTCTCACAACGCACATTACTACTCTCGACTCCTAAGAATCATCTAATGTGGGACTATTTTATTAAATACCATATATTTATTCCTGTCTGAAATCGAGACCACTAAATCACACAATGGACAAATGTCCGCCAATGTAAATCAACATAAGACACCATGGTCTCTTTCCATAATCAGAACAGGAACATCAAACACGTCCTTGTTGCCTCACAACATTTGGTCGACTCCTGCCAAAGGTGTTTGTCCAGACTGTTTTAAACTGTGTCTGAATGGCGTCACAAATCTGTCTAGACACTAAGCGTCGAGAAACTATTTTTTTTCTCTCCTTTTCCGACTCGATGTAAACAACCGGCCGGCTGTCCCACTTTGATCTGAGGAATTGTTCCCGGTACTCCAAAAGTCTTGCCGGCTTGTGATCTGGAGAAATCTTTTCCCCACAACAAAAGATCTTGCCGACTCTCATCAGGACAGTCTGTCCCCAACATCAAAGAATGGCGGCTGCCTGTAGACGAATGGCGCGACAGTCTTTCATCGATCGACAACTCCAAGAATTCCGCGACATAGGCCCCCTCTTAAGAGAGTAGTCCGCATCAACTCTTGCTCATTGGAGGTTCGATCCAGATGATCTATTCCTCTTCTTCAGGAGCTGGGTGTCTAGACAGGAAATCAGCTCCAACATTTCCTTACCAGGTATATACTCCACCGTGAAGTGGTAGTGCTGAAGCAGCAACGACCACCGCATCAAACGGGCGTTGAGCTTCTGAGAAGTGGCCAGGAACATTCAGTGGTTGATGATCCGACTGGACCCGAAACTGAACTCCATACAAATAGGGCTGGAATTTTTGCACGGCCATACGAGAGACAAACACTCCCTCTCGACCGGTCGAATAATTCCTTTCAGCCAGGATAAGTTTCTTGCTTGCGTATGCCACTGGTTTCAAAACCGAAGCATCGTCTTTCCCTTCCTGTAACAAGGCTGCCCCAATTCTAATCCCACTCGCATCCGTTCTCAACACAAATGGCTTGGAAAGGTCGGGAAGCTGTAAAACAGGTTTGCTGACCAAGGCCTCCTTCAACTGACTGTATGCACTCTCGCACTCGGGTGTCCATACGATTGGATCCGGGATCCCTTTTTCAAGGTTTCCGTTAATGGAGCTCCCAGTTCAGTGAAATGCGGGATGAATTTTTGGTAAAACCCACACAACGAGAGAAAGGATCGCACATCCTTCTTCGTTTTTGGCCTTGGAGCACGTCTGATCTTTTCTAGGTTCTTTTCCTCCGGGACAATTTGTCCTGGAGTGATGGTGTGACCCAGAAATTCCAGAGTCTGGTAACCAATCATGCACTTGGTTGGGCGAGCGGTAAGCCCTGCTTCCCTGAGCCTATTGAAAACTCTCTCCAAGGATTGCAAATGGTCATCCAAGCTGTCACTGGCAATCAATATATCATCCATGAACGAGATAATGGACGGATCCTGTAAGGGATCTAGCAAGGTCCTCATCATGCGAGTAAACACACTAGGTGCATTGCTGAGTCCAAAGGGCATGACCTTGAATTCGTAGTGTCCACTGGGGTACTGAAAGCCAGCAGGGGTCGGACCTCTGGTTTGAACGGGATCTGATAATACCCCCGACTCAGATCCACTTTTGAGAAGTACCTAGCCTTATGGAGCCTAGCGAATAACTGAGTTGGATTCGGCAAAGGTTCCACCTGAAATTGAGTGTGACTGTTCAAGAGTCGATAGTCTATACACAACCGGTGTTCTCCACTTGGTTTGCGTAACAAAACCACCTCCGCATTGTATGGGGATGTGGATGGCGCAATCACGTCATCCTTCAGCAGTTTCTGTATTTCCTCCTCCAGGGCCTTTTCTTTAGAGAATGGCACTGGGGGAACCTTTTGGCGAACAGGCTCTTGTGTGGTCAAGGTCATCTCGAACTCATCCAACCTCGTTCGTCCTGGTTTATCAGTCAGTATCTGCTTATGAGACTCGAGAACCTGGGTAATATTTTCCCTCTCCTGGGGAGTCAGATCAGGGTTCACCTGCACATCCCTATAGGTTTCCTGGTGTACCAGTGGATATTCCCTGCCCTCGTTGGTTCCCGTTTCAGTCTCCACTGCGACTGCCATTGCCATGAGGTGGGCTGCTTTGTCTCCGGGTCTCTCCTCGTACTTCCGCAGGAGATTAATATGTAAAATCTTCGACTTTTCCCGGACCTGATAGTTGGTTCTGGATACCACCCTTTCCACGGGAAATGGTCCTTGCCAACCTATCTAGTTTGTTGGTTCCCGTTGGGAGTAGCAACAAGACTTTGTCTCCCACCTCTAGAGATCTGTCTTTAGACCTACGGTTGTAGTAAGCCGCATGTCTTTTTCTGGCCTTTCGCAAGTTCTGAGTCGCCAGAGACCATCCCGTGTGAAGATTTTCTTTCAGTTCCTCCACGTATTTATAAGAGGAGATCGCTTATTCTGACTTCCCCTCCTCAGTCCAACTCCTCAACATGGCTTCCAATGGTCCTTTGATTGGACAACCAAACAGTAAAGTAGCTGGTGGTAGTCCTGTTGAGCCATGAGGCACTTCCCGATAGGCGAAAAGTGCTGCTGGGATATATTCATTCCACCTATCAGGTTTTTCCTGTGCCAGTTTCCGGAGCATTGTCAACAACGTGCCGTTGAAACGCTCGACTTGTCCATTGGCTTGAGGGTGGTAAGGGCTGGTGTGAATATGGTTAGAGTGGAACACTCTAAATACCTCCTCCATGAGTTTCCCACAAAACTGGGACCCATTGTCGGTCAGAATCTGATTAGGGAAGCCTAATCTGGTAAAGGCCTCCATCAGTGCGTCAGCCACTCGTTTCGAGTCAATTGTGGTCAATGGTATGGCTTAACCCCACATTGTACAGCAATCCACCATTGTGAGTATGTACATGTTCCTCTTCCTAGTCCTAGGAAGTGGACCCACGATGTCGATGGCTACCCTCTCGAAAGGAGAGTTCATGATGGGCATTTCACCCAAGACCACCGGCGCTGTCCAGTGTTTCGGTGCCACCCTCTGGCACTCAGGGCATGACTTCACATACCGACGCACATCACCGGTCATTCCCGGCCAATAGTAATGGCAGGAAATTCGTTGCATGGTGGCGGCAATACCCATATGCTCACTAAATGAGATGGTATGCCCCATATGAAGAATTTGGGAACGGTAGGGCTTCGGAACCACCAACTGACCTTGTAAGTTGTCTCCCCTTCCGGCTCTCCTGTAGAGTATCCTATTCTTCATGTAGTACTGCCCCCGTTTTGGTGGATCAGCACTTCTCTGCAGCTTCTTGTAGCAAGGACGTAAGGTTGCATCCTCACTCTGGGCAGTTCGCAACTCCCCCGGCAGTGGGTTAGTGACAATTGCTTCTGCCTGATCAGTTCTCGTCTGAAAGCGAGTCTGAATTGCTCCCATATGGATTGGCTCCCTGGGGATTCCCAGAAAGATATACCGGCAACCGAGGATGACGGGGAAAATGGGATCGGTCAATACAGCGGCCTTGATTGTGCCGGTGATATATCTTGACCGAATCTCCACTTTGGCGATGGGCAACTTCATGGCCACAGCACTCTTCTGTGCAGCCTGTATCTCCATGGTCTCACCTGTGAATTGTTCTGGGTGTACCAGATCAGCATAAATCACGGACTCCCTGTCTAGGCCAGTGTCATATAGACAATTAACTTGTCTGCCATTAACCTCTATCAATTCCAGTACAGGTGGCTTATCCTGGTCTGGAGTCTTTTCCTTAGCCTCGACCACTTCGGCGGAATCCACCTTGGGTTCCACTGGGCACACGACGAAATGTGAGTCTCCTGACTTAAACTTGCAGTCTTTAGCATTATGCGTGTTCGACCTGCAGTGTATGCACCATTTCCCTGTCCTAGATGTTTTCGTGCCGGACTTCGGTGAGCTCTCCTGGTTGAGAGCTTCTTTGTCGACCTCAGCATTTTCGGTGGCAACCTCCCTTGGAGCCACTTGATACGCCGCGAAGTGAGGGCTCTTAGCCTTCGATTTGCAGTCCCTCGTATTGTGAGAGAGCGACTTACAAATCAAACACCACTTCTCCATCCACTATCGTTTTGGTGAAGAGTTCGAGGTGCTCTTGCTTCCCTCCTTCGTCTTCTCTAAACTATCCGCTGAAATTTTAACATAAGGTTCCACTTTCGTAGTTTCCGTGCTTTTGGATTTCTTCCGGTCATGTTTCTCCTAACCTTTGGTGTTTGTGGAATGGTTTTCTCCAGCCTCCCCATGTACCTCGACGAACGGTCCTGCCAATTTCGTCATGATGTCGATACGTTCCGCCCCTTGTTCTCCCAAGAATGTCCTGAGAGGTTTCGACATTTGCTTTCGCATCTGGTCGACTATCATGAGCTCTTCCAGATTCTCATAGTCATGCGCGAACCCAGCCAAATCCATCCACTTATGGAGATAGGATTTCAGACGCAGACAGTAGGCGGCAAACAACTCTCCCGGTTCTCGTTTCGCTGCTCGAAATTTTTTCCTGTAGGTATGTGACGTAACCTCGAAACGTTTCAACAGAGCCGTTTTCAATTCGTCGTAATTGTTCTCGTGTCCTGGCGGCAGGCGGGAGCAAACCTCGTAACCTGTCCCGCGTAATCCCTGGGACAACTTAAGACACCATTTGTCACGATCCAGACCCATAGCAACAGACATTGCCTCGAAGCGTTGTAAGTACTGGTCGATTTTCTCTTTGTCTTCTTCATAGACAGCCAAAGGAAACTTCATAGCATGGTAACTATGTCCACCCACTGGGGTTGAGCCAGGGAGAGAGGAACCTCCCACTGCTCCCTCAGTTTCCCCACTAGATTGCCCTTTAAGCTCGAGTTCCCGCATTCGGTACTCATGCTCCCTTTTCTGAGCTTCTTGTTCGGCTTCCAATCTCTTAGCAGCTTGCGCCGCTTCAAGATTCTTAGCAGCTTGTTCAGCTTCAAGTTTCCCAGCAGCTTGCTCAGCTTCAAGTTCTAACCTTTTAGTGGCTTGCTCAGCTTCAAGTTTCCTAGCAGCTTGTCAGCTTCAAGTTCTAACTTTTTAGTGGCTTGCTCAGTTTCTATTCTTTTGGTCTCTAACTCCATCTTTTTTAATTCCATCTCGGCCTTCCAATCTTCCCTTTCTGCTTGACGACAATCTCTCTCCACCACCTGTATGTACTCTGTTAGTGCAGAACCCGACAAGCCCATTCCTTCCCCCTTGCCCTTAGTTCTGCCATATCTAGTGTGGGGGTGGCCATATTTTAGAGAGTTGAGTCAGCAGGTTGAGTGTACATTTCTCCAAACAATATGTAGATATTCACTATTTAATATTTATCTATATACTTAACACCACACAGCACAACACAAAATAATCTATCAATGACAAGAGTAGAATTAGGACCAACGACCAATGAAGACTTGTAAAGTGTGAACAGGTATGATATGTGTCTTAACTCCTATCCACATTCACCCTAGCTGGATCCTCATTAATAGAATATCACCGTCCCGTGTCGATCCCCCAATAATGTCGTAATAAGTGTCATCCCTGGGGTGAGGGGAATCAACACCCACATTCTTTTAACTCCATATCATTATCTTGAGTATCTCTTGGATCTCTGTCCACAAAACCCCATCAGTCTTTGGATCTCTCTCTCTCTCTCTCTCTCTCTCTCTCTCTCTCTCTCTCTCTCTCTCTCTCTCTCTCTCTCTCTCTCTCTTCTTCTTCTTCTTCTTCTTCTTCTTCTTCTTCTTCTTCTTATTCTTCTTCTTACCACTGGACCATGCCCCCTCTCATTCTTTTCCACACAAAAAAAAAAAAACATACTACACAACTCTAGCTTCTAACAAAATGACAAATTAATTTATTAACGAAAAGTGTCAGGTATGTGCAAAGTGTGTGTGTAGAATGTCTGTCGTATAATCTAGGGTGTATGCAGAATCAGACCGAACAGCTCAGTATCAGTCTGCTTTCATCACAGAACCGGCCACACAACAGCACCATAGATCAAGTACAGAAAGACCTCACCAAATGATGCGTCTCTCCCGCCAGGTGTCGACTTCCTCCAGTGGCTCTTGGATAGTCCGGATGCCTGGTCACCAAGGGTGGATGTAGTCCAATACTGATAATGAAACCGACACACACAGTGTAACTAATATGTCACTGAAAGTTTTGTGATCTGATAACCCTTGTACAGTAAAATAAATGTTTACTGTCACTTTGAAACAAAATGTTAATAGTTAATTTCTCACAGTAATTCACCATTTGGAAAACACAATGTTAATTGTTAATTTCTCACAGGATTTCACCATTTGGAAAACGAAATGTTAATTGTTAATTTCTCTATATAAATACTATTGTCCCTATTACTTGTGGTATTGTAAGTATCTTCACTCTAATATGAAGAGAACTACCATGGAGGAATCACTCTTAGATGATCGTCGGTTCCTGCTCAGCAGAGGCCATGTTATTGCAGACCCTCTGGGTTATGGGCCCAGTGCAAAGTCCGCTGAGTAAAAACTGCCTTCAATGATCGAGCCATAATCTTCTTCTATGACTTGTCTGCTAGCCTTTTTTTTTTTTTTTGACAACATATTGGAACCTGTTGAAGACTGTTTTAAACTGTGTCTCAATGACGTCACAAATGTGACTAGACACTAGGCGTCGAGAAACTATTTTTTTCTCTCCTTTTCCGACACGATGTAAACAACCGGCCGGCTGTCTCACTTTGATCTGGGGAATTGTTCCCGGTACTCCAAAAAGTCTTGCCGGCTTGTGATCTGGAGAAATCTTTCCCCCACAACAAAAGATCTTGCCGACTCTCCTCAGGACAGTCTGTCCCTAACATCAAAGAATGGCGCGACAGTCTTTCATCGATCGACAACTCCAAGAATTCCGCGGCAATTGTTCTGTTAAAGAATTGAAGACAGTTCATGTGAGTAAGCATGTGTCTGTACTATGAAGTCTTTTATAATATCCGGTAGTTTTAGAATTGGTGGTTTGCGAAGATAATCTGTATCTGCTGCAATATTTTGTCATGTTTATCTGCCCATATATTTTAGTTGGTTGTCCCTTCTGTAACAGGTCGGACAATTGGAATGACATTTTTATAGTAATTTATCATTCTTAATTACTTTTGTTTTGTTTTGTTTTTATTGTGTGTGTATGGGGGGGGGGGGGGGTAGTTGGGACTTTATTTTTCAAGAATTGTTATTACTAATTTCGGATCTGTCTCTAAAAATCCTTTAGATATTCTGTAACAGTACACCGTGTCGTACACATGTGGACGCTGACGTAGATTCTCCTATCTTCGTTGCCTTGTTTCACAGCAACTAGTTTGTTTCTTCTGTTCCCTTAGTGGAGCATTCGCGTTGTAAAGAGTTTCGTGTAGAAATCTTGCCTTCATATGTTAATTCAAACTTTCATTCCATGACGAAAATTACTCCAATGTAAAATCTTCATAATTTTAATTCAGAAACCTTCTTCATAATCGCTACAGCTAGCACAGTAGCACATACAATGTTTATACATTAAGATTATATTAATACATATCATACCTTCATATTCCACATCTATGGAATTAATTTAAGAATTGGAGAGTCACCTTGAATGTCTCCTCAGTCAGAGTCATCCTGACTTTGGTTACTACGAGTATGCTGACAGTTTCCCAAACTTGAAATATCTTTAACAAATCATCCGCTTCTATCAAGTATATACTTTCATGGTGCGATTCATTAACAACACAGCTTAACCTTAAGATCCGATAGTGGTAAAATTAGCTGGACCGCTTCTATACGCATCCTTGATGTTCTCCTTCAACTTGCTTGCTCCCCTCCGTTGGTAATCATCATAATGTTGCCTTGTTATTGTTGCCGTCGTTATTGTCCAGTCACTACTCCTAACAATGCAACGTAGTACTCTTTTGTGCGTTCTCGTGCACAATATTTACTTCTTCATCAAACTTCCCCATTTATAAGTTTGCAACAATATTATCTATCTTTCATTAACTCTCCCCCATCACCTATTCTGTTACAATTCGGTGTCCTAGAAATTGAACTTCGCACAATCCTGTTTTGATCTTACGTGGTTTTGCATTTAGATTGAATAGCCTGTTCTTGAAGGGCGGTGTGTTGGTTTATATTTTCATTATGGATGCAAATATATATACATAAATGATGTATTTTTAATGCCTTGCAATACTAAGCGCACCATTCTCATGAATGTGCTTGAGAAAGTTGTAATTCAGAAGGCATATATGTCAATTCATACAGGCCTAAGAGAGTGGCCAATGCAATGATGATTCCGACATCGAGATTTGCCAACATCTCTTCGAAAGATATATGGGGAAAGGGGTGGGGGAGGGTTGCTTTTGCCATGCTTGCGATATGATCATTTGCATTTGGCATGGGTTCAGCATCCACCAGTGTAAGTGTGTTAACTGTTCTGTACTCTGCGCATATTCTTAAACTATTTACTTTCTTTTTGACAGCTACTAATGGAAGTTAATCTTCTTATTATGCCACATTGTTGTACTTCAACTGTTTATGATGTAACTTCTCGACAGTGAACAGGAATTTGATAGGATTTTACTGTTTTACTTAATACCAGATGTGTCAGATGTTAATGTTATATGATGTGTGATGACGGATGTTTTTCCAGGTGTGTCAGAGAATATGTCCTTGAATTCGTCAAGGATTTATGTAAACGTTTGTTTGCTTGCATGGAAGACGAGGCAGGGGTAAATTAGCTCAAAGATGCACACATGGAATTGCATGAGGGTGGACATGAGAATGGAAATATAGGTACAAAAGGCGAGAGAAATGGCAAGAGATGGATACACTTTGAGTCGGGCCTTGGCGCTATCGATCTTCCAGATACGGAGCATAATAAACGGTACATGATACGTACCATTTTATAAGCATACCTGAACAGATCATTATTCTGCACCTCAGATCGGGACAACAATAGATTATGCAACCACAATATATACAAGTGAAACGTAGTCACCTCTTTATACACATAAACATTTCTGTCCACATGTAAAAATATGGATATTTCTGTATAAAGTTGAAACATGGACATCCCTGCATAAATATGAAACATTGACTTCTCTGTATACATTAAAACATAGGCATTTCTGTATACATGTAAAGCAAAGACATGATTGTATAGATGTGAAACATGGTCACCTGTATTAGACATCTCTGTATACATGTAAAACATAACCATATCTGTATCATGTAAAACAGGGCTGGACAAACTACGGCCCGCGGGCCGCATGCGGCCCGCCAACTGATTTTATGCGGCCCGCGAGGGCATTTAGGAATATAAAATTGTTACTTCGTTTTTAAGTTATTTTGTTGAATTTTACAGAATTTCGAGTAGTGTTATGATTGTTTTAACATTTTTTATAACATTTCTTTCAAATTATCTATTTTTGTAAACAGTCCTTGACCTTCGTAATGTAATGCTTCTTCTTCTTCTTTGGTTCGCCTTAAATATGTCTATAACTACAATGTTGCCTCTTGTATGAATTTGACTGTCCTTTTTAGTTCACTCAGCTGTCCATAGAGTTTATCTTCCACTGTCGTCTCTCTAGGCCAGAAAATTTGCTTAGACATGTTGTAATTTGGGCAGTATTTTAGTATGTGCTCTGCTGTCTGCGACGATAATCCACATGTGCACATGGCTGATTCACCAATCCTGAATCTTGTATGCATGTGGTTGCGAAATCTATTGTGTCCTGTTCTGAGGCGCAGAATAATGACTTGTTCTGGTCTGTCCATAACGTGGCTGTCGTCTTGAGCTTTTTTTTTTTTTGGGTGGCCTTCTGACTGATTTGATCATTCTTTTATTTTGGTGGTTGTGTAACGGGTACATCAGGCTGTTCTTCTTTTGCTCCATCCTTAGCCAATCGATCAGTTCTGTCGTTTCCGGGTACTCCACAGTGGGATGGTATCTACTGTATGGTGACCTTATGCTGGCTGCTACGTTCAGAAAGTAGTGTCCTTAGTACTGGCAATTTTCAAGACATATTTTCGTTTCCGTAGAGGTGAGTTTCTTGCAAGTAACATACTAAAGAACACCAACTCGCATTCAATTCAGAGGTACGAAGCAGCTATGCTAACAAAGAAAGTGTATCGAGCAATGCGAATATTAAAAACAACATTGAAGAAAATTGGAATTTCCTAAAAAATACCTTGCTAAATGCTGCAACAAACACAGTCGGCTACGTACAAAGACAGAAGAAGAAGTGGCTAAGCGATAACACCTGGACGAAGATACAAGAAAGAAAACAAGCAAAACTAACACTTCTTTCTGCGAAAGACACATCTACATATGAAACCCATAAGCAAAAATACTCTATGTTGGATAAAGAGGTGAAATCAAGCGCACGAAAAGACAAACAGAACTTTATTCACAGCCTGGCCTCCGACGCCGAAGCAGCTGCCAGAACTGGAAACAACAGAGCCGTATTCCATATCATGAAGCAACTATGCAATCACTCGCTTACACCAAATATACCCATCAAAGACAAACAAGGCAATCAATTGTTATCCGATGACCTTCAAAAGCAACGATGGGCGGAACATTCAAAGAAATACTAAATAGACCGCGGCCTGACACTGTTCCGAACCTGGATGGAGAAATTACTATGCCCCCACTAGATGCCTCCTGTGAGTCATTCACCATGGAAGAGATTAAAGCAGCCATCAAAAAATTGAAGAACAACAAAGCTGTTGGTGAAGATGAAATCTCAGGAGAAATGCTCAAAGCAGCAGATGAGAACACCTTACAATGTTTGTTACAGTTGATCAATGAAATCTGGCAAAGCGAATCCCCACCACAACAGTGGAAAGATGGTGTAATTTTCAAACTGCCTAAAAAGGGCGCTTTGTCTGATTGCAATAATTGGCGTGGTATCACTCTATTGTCAGTACCAGGCAAACTTTTTTGTAGCATGTTACTTGAGAGATTGAAAAAGGCGATAGATGAAAGGCTCAGAGAAGAACAAGCAGGCTTCAGACCAAAACGGTCATGCATAGACCACATTTTCACCCTCAGAATAATCATTGAAGACTCCGTAGAATTCCAGTCGAAATTAATCACCAACTTTGTCGACTTTCAAAAAGCCTTCGACAGTATCCACCGTCCTTCACTTTGGAATCTACTTAACATCTATGGTTTTCCTACCAAATATACCAACGTCATAAAATCTTTCTACAAAGAAACACGTTGCTGCGTAAGAACAGAAACAGGCAACTCTGACTGGTTCTCAGTCGAAACAGGAGTGAAACAGGGTTGTGTCTTATCACCGATGCTTTTTGGAATAGTTATCGATTGGGTCATGCGCAAATGCACAAACAACACAAATATGGGTATCCATTGGGTTGACAAAATTCTAGAAGACCTGGACTTTGCCGACGACATAGTGCTTTTGAGTTCAACACACCCGGATGCCCAAGAGAAAATAAACCACCTCCAAAATGTTTCAGGGCAAATTGGTCTCCAAATTAACACCACAAAAAACAAAGACTATTGATCTTACCAACAGTTCAGATGACACCAAATTGAACAGCTACGTTCTTGAAAAAGTCAACAGCTTCACATACCTAGGAAGCAAAATGACATCTACAGGGGACTCAACACCAGAAATATCATCTAGAATCGCACTGGCATCTAGTGCCTTCAATAAACTGTCAAACATCTGGAAGTCAAAGACACTCAGCAAACACACAAAACTTAAAATCTTCAACTCTTGTGTGATTCCAGTGTTAACGTATGGATGTGAAAGTTGGAAATCAACGGTAGCTTTAGATAAAAAATTAGACAATTTTGAGAACAAATGTCTTAGAAGACTTCTAAACATCCACTGGACAGACTTCAGAACCAATTCGCAAATAAGACAAGAGACTAAGCAAGATACAGTATCCAATTTCATAAGAAGACGCCGTTGGAACTACATCGGCCATGTACTCAGAATGGACAAGTCAAGACTCCCCTACCAAGCCCTCATATGGTCACCAGTAGGGAAAAGAAAACGGGGAAGACCAAGAGAGACCCTGCGTAGAACCATCATTAGAGAAGGCTCATTCAATGGCCAAGTAAATATCCAAGATCTACAACAGGATAGCAGCGAACCGCCAGGCATGGAGAGACAGGACTTCTGCCCTATGCGCCGCCTTAGGCTCAAGAGGAAAGACTAACTAACTAACTAACATACGCTTACCTTTTCTTGGTCCCAGATGTTTTCTAGTTGTATTGTTTTGTTGCTGAATCCCTCCGCATTCCAGTGCATTAGTTTTAGTCTTTGTTTGGTATGGCCAGACCCTCTATTCTCAGGTCCCCTGGCTCCACAGGACATCTGAGAAGGACCTCCAGTAGCTGTAGTTGGACCCTTTCGAGGCATATGGTCCGGCACTGCACCTGCCTGGGGGTCCAAAGCAGGGCGAGCATCGTAACATTTAGCAGTAGTCGACATATTTCATTACGCGTGATTGGTGGCATCCATGATTTCTGTGGTGCGTCTCCTGGCTGGTTGCCTCCGTATTCAGCACCTCTCCTTTGCTAGAGCAGACTGTGGTCTTACTCGAGTTTAGGTGTGTAGGCACGCACACACATTTCTGCGCATGCATGCACGTGCATACACATCTAGAGCGTTCTGGATATTTCTCGGCTCCAGTGACTCGCCGTCGACCCTTTTCCTGTAAGTTAAAACAGCTCCGCCACGAGAATGCCAGGAGTTGGAATTTTGTTGCATAGGTGATGAATGCACGAGCCATTAGGGTATTTATGCAAGGTTGGGCTCTCACCCCAACTTGGCCCCTGGCTCCATACAGCAACATTTGGAACCATGTAATGCTAAAATGCGAATTTATCGATTATTATATAGAGAAATATTTATCGACATGTAAACATTTAATAAGGATGATTGTATGAAAAACAGATATTTCTCCGGTGAATAAAATGATTTATTTTGCAAGAAAATATTAAATTTACAAGTCTTTTGCTGTTATAAATTATTTCCACATTTACAATGTTCAAATCAATTTATTTGTTGTAGTAGTCTTGATATATTTCTGAATTTTTTTCTGAGTTTCCTACTTTTTTTTACGAATATTTTATTTTCACACACAGCCGGAAGTAGGTTTTGTTTCATTTCCGTTTTAAGTTTTGTACAATTCTAACTGTTCGAATTTTATTAAAGCAATGAGTGTCAATACAAACGTAAGATTGAAGATGAATGCCGTGTTTTTAATGATGAATGGACAACTAAGTACTATTTTATTAAAGTTGATAGCAAATCAGTTTGCTTGTTGTGTCGTGAGTCAGTGGTTGTCTTCGGGGAGTACTGCCTTCATTCTTCGATGAATGTCCACAGGTCGACATCCTTCAAATGGAAAAATCTGAACCACCGCTCTTTTACCTTCGTTGGACGGATATTTTGATCAAACTGGTCATTTTATCAATGGTCATAAACAGAACCTGTGCACCAGGGGACGTTAAGCACGTGCTCTTTTATTCATTGGTAAGTACATATCACATGACTATGACATGATCATGTTCAACCTACGCAATTACGCTGCACGAACATATTTCAAATGAGCGCTCCTAATATATAATATCTGGCACGGAGGGTACTGTTGTTCTCCAGCGGTATCTTGAATCTAATGTACACATGCCAACGTGCTGACTGTGGTGCAGTTTTAGTTCTACTTGAGGTGGTCTAGCAACTAGACTTCTTACATCCTCTATGAATATGACGCTTTACACACACGAGACGTAAATATGAACATCACTTCAACGATGACTCTTCACAACATAACAGAGGCATGGTTTCGAAACAGTGTATTATCGTCTCTTTAAAACAATTCACAAATTGCCTCATCACTGTCAATAAACACTGTATTAAAAAATTGCAAACAGATCATACTTGCACTCGACCTCTTCAGTCAAAACTCGGTCGACAAATTCCCCAGCCGACTTCAGCATTCAAACTCTGTTCCACAAACTCGGCATATACACAACGTGACGATAAGATAAGATTCTGCCATTCGTCATCTTCATTCCGACCCCGAACTCGGTCTAGACGTAAATGAGCCTGGCGGAGACGTCCCCTGCTCAGCGCTCCCCCTTGCTGTATCCATGCAAAGCGTGACCCTGTACCTGCTCAATCTTCACGCCAACTGCGTGAAGCTCTGACCTGTATTCCGTGCCAGTCCCGTGATCCAGCCTAGACAATGGCACTTCTACATGTGAAATATGGGGAGATCTATGCATACATTTGAAACATGGACATCTATGTATACCTGTGAATCATAGATATCTCTGTATACATGCGAAACATAGACATCTATGTAACCATGTGAAATATAGACACCTCGGTATGCATGATA
The DNA here is from genome assembly GCA_014155875.1 of Cepaea nemoralis. Lineage (NCBI taxonomy): Eukaryota > Metazoa > Mollusca > Gastropoda > Stylommatophora > Helicidae > Cepaea > Cepaea nemoralis. The sequence continues at coordinate 17,638 of JACEFZ010007417.1, forward strand.
AACATGAACATCTCTTTATACATGCGAGAGACTAAAGTCTCTGTGTATATTTTAAACATTAATATCTCTTTATATATGCGAGTTGTGAATATCTCTGTATACATGTGAAACATGGATATCTCAGTATATATGTGAAACACAGACATCTCTTTGTGTGAAACATAAACACCTCGGTACACAACTGAAACATTGACATCTATGTTTACATGTGAAACATAGACATCTCTGTATACATGTGAAACGTAGACATCTCTTTATACATATGAAAAATCTCTTTGTGTGATATAATATAATACAATCAGAGAAACGAAATTAAGAATTCAAATCCAAGTCAAGAGATTCAAAGGCTGCCAATTCTATGAATAATCCAAAGAATTCATCAAATTCTGAGATACAGATAGAAGAGTTGACAAGAGCCTCGAAAGCCACTGAAAATAATTTCCAACATGGGGCAGAACGGTTGACCACAAAAATCAGGCAACTGAAGAAACAATTCCAAGAGGTGATTATGAGACAATTTTGCAGTTGTTTACAGTGAATGTTTTTACTCCACAGAGATCAGGCCATTGCAGACAATGATAATATATATATATACATGTGAAACGTTGACATCTCTTTATTCACACTGGATACTGAGATGCCTGTCCACGTGGACTTTCTGTATACATTTGAAACATGGATATCTCTTTATACATGTTAAACATTGACATCTTTGTATAGATGTAAAACATGAAAATCGCTTTATACATGCGATGCATACATATTCCTGCATACATGTGAAATATGGAAATCTCTGATAACATATGAAGCATAGACATCTCTCCAAGCACATGACAAAATATACACCTCTTTACACTCAAGACAAGGGCATATCTGTCTACATAACAAACATCAACATCTCTATTTACTTGCGACACACTTAAATTTCTTTATGCAAATGAGGCATGGATATTGTATGTGACACATGGACCTTTTTATGTAAAGCATGGACATCTCTGTATGCATGTGAAACAAGGGTATCTCTGTAAATATGGGAAACATGGGCATTTACTTGCTGCCAATGAGTTTATGATGTTTAAAAGCGAATTCATATTTGTTCGTATGTAGCGAGCATTATGTAGCGAGTTGATGTTTACTTGGCCTTGCCAGAGCTTGGATGCCAACGAACCATTTGTATAAGGGTCGTTCATTTGAATCCGTTTCAATGGCTTTATAACAAAAGCATGAAAGAAAATTAACAGGTGTGGTAGAATTAAACAAAGCTTTCATTTTGAATGAATTGTGCACCATGGGTTGGTCAGAAGAAGTCGCCATAGGCATTCAGGCAAGCATCCCATTGCTTAAGTAGGCGGCGAATGCATCCGCAAAAAATGGATTGTGTTGCTCACAGAACTTAGTGTTTACCGCGTTCATTACGTCTGCATCTGTGTGAAATCATTGACCCTTGAGAGCTTTTTGTAGCGGTCCGAACAAATGAAAATCACATGGTGACAAATAAAGACTATAGGCTGGATGTTGCGGAATTTCCAACTTCTTCCAAGCTAATGCTTCCTACACAATCTTTGCAACATGCGGACGAGAATAATCGTGCCACAACATCACACCGCGAGAAAGCATGCCGGGTCGTTTATTCTTGATGGTTTTTTCTTTGCAGCTTGTCTAGTGTATCCAAGTAATTGGGTAGAGTTGATGTTGACACCAGGTTCTTTAAAGTCGGCCAACAATAGCCCTTCATGATCAAACAATGCGCTCAGCATAATCTTACCAGAGGACACATGTAACTTAAATTATTATGCTTTTGGTGATCCAGCATGATTCCATTGCATGCTCTCTATTTTCCTTCTCGGCTCAAGGTGGTGACACCATGATTCATCGCCTGCCACCGTGCGGAAGAGAAATGCATCACCCTCCACTCTGGTAACGCAGCAAGTGGTTCAAATACCATCCCATGCGTTCGTCTTTTTTGGTGATCTGTCAACACCCGTGGTACCAACTGTGAATACACCTTCCAATATTGCAGTTTCTTACGAACGACCTTTTAAATTGTCCCAATTGACACATCAAAATGTTTCGCTAGCGAACGTATGCTTCGACAACGGTTCATCTGTACTGCTGCATCAACTTTGGCGTTGGTTTTTTTCTGTTGCAACAATATGCGCTTGACTCGGCCTTCGAAGATCTGTCGTGAACTGACGTCCTTTCCGAAACATTCGTGCCCAGTCTGTCACTGTTGTCTTCGACACACATTTCTTACCGTTCGCTGCCTTCATTCTTCGATGAATGTCCGCGTGTCGACATCCTTCAAATGGAAAAATCTGAACCACCGCTCTTTTACCTTCGTTGGACGGATATTTTGATCAAACTGGTCATTTTATCAATGGTCAGAAACAGAACCTGTGCACCAGGGGACGTTAAGCACGTGCTCTTTTATTCATTGGTAAGTACATATCACATGCCTATGACATGATCATGTTCAACCTACGCAATTACACTGCACGAACAGATTTCAAATGAGCGCTCCTAATATATAATATCTGGCACGGAGGGTACTGTTGTTCTCCAGCGGTATCTTGAATCTAATGTACAAATGCCAACATGCTGACTGTGGTGCAGTTTTAGTTCTACTTGAGGTGGTCTAGCAACTAGACTTCTTACATCCTCTATGAATATGACGCTTTACACACACGAGACGTAAATATGAACATCACTTCAACAATGACTCTTCACAACATAACAGAGGCATGGTTTCGACACAGTGTATTATCGTCTCTTTAAAACAATTCACAAATTGCCTCATCACTGTCAATAAACACTGTATTAAAAAAACTGCAAACAGATCATACTTGCACTCGACATCTACAGTCAAACTCGGTCGACAAATCCCCCAGCCGACTTCAGTATTCAAACTCTGTTCAACAGACTCGGCATATACACAACGTGACGATAAGATAAGATTCTGCCATTCGTCATCTTCAGTCCGACCCCGAACTCGGTCTAGACCTGAATGAGCACTTTTGAGACGTTGTCCCCTGCTCAGTGCTCCCTCTTGCTGTATTCATGCAAAGCGTGACCCTGTACCTGCTCAATCTTCTCGCCATCTGCGTGAAGCTCTGATCTGTATGCCGTGCGTGTCTCCTGACCTACCCTATACTATGGCACTCACCGTTGCCCCTCACAAAAAAATTTGAAGCATTTTTTCCCCATACATACAATTCTAAATTCGTTCTAATTATTTTGCTATCTAAACATTCAAGTCAAAATTTAAATATTCGATCAATTTGACTTGTCAGTCCTCTGATACTATACTTGGACTATGACTTGAAAATCTGTGAAACAAGAATTTGTTACTATCTTGAATGCAATTCATAACCTCTAATTATCAATTGTCTTTATATGGTACGTTGCTCCGTTGAATCAATTGGGTACCTTGTCGGCTATTAGCATTTATGATAGCTTTACTGGGTTGACAAACATTCAACCCCATCTGTCAACATTGCCACTCACTTGCACCCTGTCATCTCAGATATGCAAGGATTTCTTATAATGACTTACACATTACAATAATGTGATAAGGTCATCAAAGGCTAAATATGATTTCTCTTTTCAACATACTTATTTATAAACCCTGCAATAGTTTGTAGACAGTGGATATCCCCAAAGGCCCATCACAAACAAAACATAATACATATTATTATATCGGACACGCCCTACCAGTCTAACACCAAGACGACGTGTTGCTTCAGCCTCCTTTTCCAATTCAGAGGACTGAAGTCTAACTGATATGGGATCCAATGTCTCTCCCGACATTAACATGCTTTCCTCATCCCTGTTTTAACATAGACATCCTCACCATTCCCCATGCCCTCACGCACTGGGTGGAGGTACGCGTTTGTCCTGGAAATATCTTACTCTCATTCAAGGATACTGGTATGTAATTTGCCTCTTTCATTTGTCATTGACTCTTATTGTCATACATCTTTGGCGTCGTTGACTCAGCTTATATTCAACAGATCTCGCTGTCATCAGTAAAGTTCAAGACACGTAAGTCTCGCTTACAGCGTTTCCGACTTGAGCATCACCATTATACTCACATATGTGATTACATTTCATTATATCTTCATTACTATGTAAATTTTCCTTCTTTTCCTATATTACCTATTATCTATCCATTACTATTTCTATTACAATTCACTCTGTATATAACATATCCAATAATTAATTAACTATAAAAATAATAAATGACATTCTAATATACCTCTAAGACTATAAACAATCCAATGATAATAATAATCAAAGATGTATGGTAATAATAATTCCTACTTATAACTCCATTATACCCATTTTTATCTTAAGAGTACAATGAAATAAATTTACTTAGTAAATAAATTCATTAACAATCAATTTCTATATAAATACATAACTCTCACACAGCAATACCGCTACTCTTCCAATAAGCAATATATTCTCCTAGCAGAGCAAATCTCAACTCAACTCATCTTGTATAGCTTTATGGCACAATGAATAAATGTTAGTAACAAATGAAAGAACAAACACAAAATATTTAAATATGTTAGTATTGTATAATACGTTAACTCCTGGTGCCTCCATAGATAAGTAATAATTCACTGCTACTAAACTAGCCTTTGTATCAACCATTCCGTAATGTGCATCTGCCACCACGAGGAGAGCACGAGCCAAGTTCGCTACATGTTTGTAAAAGCACCTCATCCAATGTCGATACCAATGTAGTTTCACCTGTACCCTAATCTCTTCAAATCCAACATCATTCATACAACAACAACAACAACAAATCAAATCAGTGTTCCCTGAGATCATTTGAACCGCTGTCCACCGTCATGGGATATCATACAAGATAAAACAGAGCAACCCATACCGGTGATCAGCCAAACACTTGATTTAACTATCAATACTATCAATTCTTGACAAAAGTCATATACGGTTTCCATTACAGTTAGCGTTCTCCCTGCCGATAGCCCCGCCGAGGCAACGTCTCAACCATACTAGATGTTACACACACACACACTCACACACACTCACACACACACACACTCACACACACACACACACCGCATCGCCAACAGGCCATTCACTGATCCGAACTGAAACCCATCCAGTGTATTAGATCAGTGGTTCTCAACCTTTTTTGGTCCGTTCCCCCTTCACCATATTTTTAGGACGTCATTCCCCCCTCACCATATTTTTAGGACGTCATTCCCCCCCCCCCCCCCCCCATTACCATACTTTTAGAACGTCACCCCCACCCCTTTCGTATTTCCTCCCTAAAAATTTCCCCCTGCCCCTACACAGTATATGTAATAACTGAAGCTAAATTTAATAGCACATACTAAAACAAGTCTAGACATCTATATAAAATGTGATTTGCGGGTCTACTTACGTTATAAAATGAATTTCAGAAGGTTGATACGTACAGAAGTGTAAAGTATGAAGGGAAAAACAAGATCAAGTAATCGGTACTTCTTCTTCTTCTTCGTTCATCCGGAGTTTTTTTTTTCGGATGTGATTGCGTTGTGCCTGTTTACAGCAGAGCTGCGTTCTTGCGCCGTTAGGCCGACACATCCGACTTCTGCGGGCATTTGTTGACCGGGTTAACCTTCCCGGGGGTTTCTTAGGACGTTTGACTCTCACTGTTGTGGTGTTATCCCCCATCCCAGCTGGTCCATATAGAACAGCCAAAGATCCTGGTCAGCCCTCAAGGGAAGGCAGAGGCAGACCATGGGCATTCCCCGCCATCCAAGGAGGCTTCCATACTTGCAGAGCCGATACATAGCGCTCTGGTACTGGGCTCACCCAAGGAATCGTCACGTCCTGCACATGGCTGCTTAGCCTCACTTCCGTATATTGGGCCTTCCGTTCACCATAGGCTGTTCTTCCGGAAACCAGAAGTATGCAGTCTGCAGATGACATCCACACAGTGAGCTTTCGATTCGGACTTTCCATGTAATGGATTTGCTATCCAAGCAATATTCCATTTCGTGCCACTAGGACACTTTTCCACCTTTTATGAAGCCCACACAGTGGGCTTTTGATTCGGACTTTCCACGTAATGGATTTGCTATCCAAGCAATATTCCATTTCGTGCCACTAGGACACTTTTCCACCTTTTATGAAGCCCACACAATGGGCTTTTGATTCGGACTTTCCACGTAATGGATTTGCTATCCAAGCAATATTCCATTTCGTGCCACTAGGACACTTTTCCACCTTTTATGAAGCCCACACAGCGAGCTTTCGATTTGGGCTTTCCACATAATGGATTTGCTATCCAAGCAATATTCCATTTCATGCCTCTGGGTCTTCATGCACCTTTAAATGTCAACCTGTATATAGTTAAAGTAAGCTGCGGTCAACTTGAGCTTGTTGATATCTCCATAGAGCTTGTCCTCAAATGAAGCAGGTGTGGGCCAAAATATCTTTCTCTGTTCTGCATACGTTGGGCAATCCTGCAGCAAATGTTTTGCTGTCATTTTTCCAGTTCTACAATTACATTCATCGGTATCTCCTATCTTTAGTTTATTGAACAAGTGGTATTTCAGCCTGTTATGTCCTGTGCGGAGTCTGAAGATTGCTACTTGTTCTCTTCGGTCGAGTTTGTAATATGCATCATCCTTCTGATGGCCTGGATGCTCTGATTCCCATTTGGTTCTATAAGTGCTTTTTATCAACCTCTTTGCCTCATTATAGGTTATGTCTATGTCAGGCTGTGGTAGTCGTCCGCCCTCTTTTGCCAGTCTGTCAGCCTCTTCGTTTCCAGGTATACTGCAATGTGATGGGATCCACTGTATTACAACTTTTTTGGATTTCTGGCATAGACCATGGAGTGCTGCTCTTAGGTCAGTTAGTTCTGTGCTGTTATTGCTCTTGAGTATTGAGACAGCTGACTTTGCATCTGTGAAGATAGCTATTTGCTTCTCTTTATTTTCCTCCATCAGGAGCATTTCTGCTGCAGTTTTCAGAGCCTCTACCTCCGCTTTGAAGTTACTTGAAAATTTTCCAGTTGCCATTGAATGTGTTTTTTTCACTCCATTTTTTTAAATTTAGGAGAACTCCTCCTCCTCCATTCTCTATTGAATTTTTGGCTGATCCATCTGTATATGCATGGGGTAATCGGTACTTGTATTAACGCGATCTTGAAATAATCTTCATTCCCCCCCCCCCCCCCCTGGAAACCCCAAAATTCCCCCCTGGGGGGGGGGGGAATTCCCCACCGGTTGAGAACCACTGTATTAGATAGTATCGATCCAAAATCCAATAAGTACTGTTAAATAAACTTAGTTATGCAACCATAAATACATAATTAGTTATTTATATCAAACACTTTTAATTTTGTAAACACAAACGTCAATCACTATCATGCAAATCATTGGCACCTTGCCGTCTTGACAGACGATAGTTTGTGCTTTAAAAAGACATAATAACTTTTACCTATGGCAGTAGCGAATGTGACTGATAAGGCCAATTTGCGCTGTAAATGTCCGTTCACAGTGGGTGCATGTGAACACGTGGTCATTTCCACCATCATGCACCATCTTACGTCTCAAACGCTCGGTGTGTGACTTATCTGCAATAATTTTCTCCTTTGTCTTTATTCCATTTCTGATGTTTGCCCTCCATGCAACACGTTCAGCGGCGACTTGCTCCCAATGTGCATTATCAATGCCTGTATCAATCATGTCCCGCTTACACACATCTTTGTATCGTAGTAGAGGCCGACCCTGAGATCTCTTACCCATCTGTAATTCACCAAAAAAGATGTCCTTTGGTATTCTACCATCATCCATCCTCCTAAGATGTCCTATCCATCTAAGTCTACGAAGACTGAGCATGGAATAAACTGTCACACAACCTGATCTTTCCAATACTTCAGTATTTGTGATTTTGTCTTGCCACTTAATACCAAGAATTCTTCGCAGACACCGCATATGAAAGCTGTTTAAATGTTTCTCTTGGTGTGAGTAAGTTGTCCAGGTTTCACTGCCATAAAGAAGAGTACTAAGGACACAGGCTTGATAGACAAGGACTTTTGTTTTGGCAGTAAGCTTCCTGTTCTCCCAGACTCTTTTTCTTAACCTGTTCATTGTTGTTGCTGCCTTACCAATCCGGATGTTGATTTCCTGATCTAGGGATAATTTGCTATTTACCACTGATCCTAGATATGTAAAATGGTCTACCATCTCTAGTTCGGCGTCGTCAATAAAGATTGATGGTACCCCATGTGCACCTTGTGACATAATCTGTGTCTTCTTTTTGCTAATTGTTAAACCAAATTCAGAACAAGCATTGGAGAATGCAGATAGTAGACATTGCAATTCTTCCTCAGAGTGGGTCGTAACTGCAGCATCATCTGCAAAAAGCAACTCTCTGATCAGTACCCTCCTAATTTTGGTCTTGGCCTTCAATCTCTGAGCATTGTAAAGGCCGCCATCTGAGCGTGAGTGAATGTATATACCACCATCCTGATCACGAAAGGCATATTTCAGTAGAAGTGAAAAGTATATTCCAAAGAGGGTGGGAGCTAGTACACAACCTTGCTTAACTCCACTCTTGATTTCAAATTCTTCAGAAGTTGCACCATCAAACTTGATTATACCCTTCATGCCTGTGTGGAACGATTCCACAATGGACAGAAGAGTTGGTGGGCAGCCAATCTTCTTTAGTGCCTTGAATAGACCCTCACGACTGACCAAATCAAATGCCTTTGTGAGGTCGATGAAGGCAATAAACAGTGGTTGATTCTGTTCACGTCATTTTTCTTGCATTTGTCGCAATGAGAATATCATATCAATGGTAGACCGGTTCTGTTGAAAGCCACACTGTGATTCGGGGTAGACTTGATATCCTAGGACTTGAAGTCTGCGCAGAACAATTCTGGCAAATACTTTTCCAACAATACACAGAAGTGAGATACCCCTATAGTTGTTGCAGTCGCTCCGATCGCCCTTGTTCTTGTACAGTGTTATGATGCTTGAATCTTTGAAATCCTGTGGGACTTGTCCTTCTCGCCAGCATAGCTCTATTAGCTGGTGGATCTGTAGAGTGAGTGTGTCTTGCCCACTCCTGATAACCTCTATTGGAATCCCATCCTTACCTGGAGCCTTGCCAGATGCAAGTTCATTTATAGCACACTTAACTTCTGTTATGGTGGGAAGTGTGTCCAGGTGGTCAAGAGTTGGTAGAGCCTCTATGGCGTTGAGGGCATCATCCGCTAGTTTGGTCTCACTTGAGTAAAGCTCCAAATAGTGCTCTACCCATCTGTCCATCTGCTGTTTCTTATCAGTGATGATTTCTCCAGTCAAGGTTTTCAATGGTGCACTTCTTTTGATCACTGGACCACAGGCTTTCTTTATTCCTTCATACATGCTTCTTATGTTTCCCTTATCACTTGCGATTTGAATGGACTCACATAACTTGATCCAATAATCATTTGCACACTGCCTGGCAGCCTTTTGCACATCCTTCCTAGCTTGCCTTAGCTCACTCAGAGTGTTACGCGTTGGTCTTTCCTTGTTTCTTAAGAGAGCTTTCTTCTTCTTATCAATCAAGGGCTGCAGAGTCTCGCTGTTTGCCGCAAACCAGTCCTGCCTCTTATGATCCACAGTGCCGTAAACCCCTACGGCAGTTTTATAAAGAGTTTCCTTAATTTGACCCCACTTTTCATTTACTGTACAATTTTCTGGTGTATCAGTGAAAGCGTCTTCAAGTTGCTGTTGAAACTGAAAGCACTTTTCAGGATCGTGAGTGTTAATAATATTAATCCTGGGGCTAGATTTGTGTTTAGCTGTGTAGATTCTCTTTGGTCTCAGTCTAACCCTTGCAACAACCAAAGAATGATCCGTATCACAGTCAGCACTGTGGTAACTTCGAGTCAATGATATATGGTTCAGATGTTGTCTCCGTGTGATGATGAAGTCCAGCTGGTGCCAATGGCCGGATCTTGGATGTTTCCATGTGACCTTATGTATCTCTTTTGTTTTAAAAAACGAGTTTGTAATACATAGGTCATTACTGGTGCAATGCTCCAGCAGCCTTTGCCCATTTTCATTCATGCGACCGATGTTGTATTTTCCAAGGCACACTGGCCATGAACTCGAGTCCTTGCCCACACGAGCATTAAAATCACCGAGCATATAAATGTAGTCAGATTTTGGAACTGCCTTTATCACGGAGTCTAACTCCTCATAGAACGAATCCTTCACATCATCAGAGGAATCGAGTGTCGGTGCATATGCAGTAATAATGGTGGCAAACCCACAAGAGGTTGCCAAGCGCAGGGATAATAGTCTTTCATTTCCTCCTGCTGGAATTTCAATCATTCCCAGTAGCGAATTCTTCACTGAAAAGCCCACACCGTGTTGCCTTTTTTCTGCCTGCCCTCTACCCCTCCAAAAAAAGGTGTAATTGTTTTCCCTGAGTGACCCTTCCTCAGCGAGGCGAGTCTCCCGCAGGCCAGCAATATCAATGTTAAGACGATTGAGTTCGGCATCAATCACAGCCGTTTTTCTCACATCGTCAATATTGGTCAAGTCAGTGGAAAATCCTGGACACATGGTTCTCACGTTCCAGGTTGCAAGCCGTAGCTTGAGGTTTCTATTTTTATTTTTGTTTGTACCTGGTGCATTGGTTTTACAGCCTGCGATTCAGATTTTGTCCTAGCCCCAAGCACCCATTGAAGCAGGCAGGCTGTGGCGGATCAGCACCCAATTGGCCGGGGGCTGCCCAGCTTGAGGCGGGCGGTAGCTGATCAGTGACACCTGTAGGTGTCTCCCACCGTCAGAGGCAACGCGTGGCGCCCCATGTCTACGCCAATTGACAGGGACTTATAACCCGTAACAGTTGCCTCTCGCTTTGATTCCGAGACCAGTTAAGACCAGGGATGGAGTTATTGCCTCTCCATAGCACAAAGCCTGGGCTAAAATATAGAGATCATGTGTTGCCCATGCAGCATGATCCCTCTCTCGGCCTGCCTAGTTCACTCCAGAGGAAAGGTAACACCCCTACATCTGGAACAAGACAAGCTGCAGAAGCTGCCGGATCAGCAAAGCAATGCTCTAACTGTCCGCCTGTCGGAGCTTCGATCCTAGACCAGCTGCCAACCAAGGCTTAGGGCCTGGTCTGCCCTGCCATGACATTTTGTCTTTAGCTTGCATTTCCTCGCACCAGGGTAAGGCTTGTACCCTCCCAATTGCGCTCTTCCGCCCGAAGCCGTTGGCACAATGTGGGGTGTCGGGTTTGGTAAGCGCCGCCCAACGTTCGGCGCTAACAGAAAGCAGGTAGTACCGTCTACTGTTATACGGTAGCTCAGTCATATCTGACTAAGACCTGACACATTAGCAATCATATCATGCAAATATATCACTACTAAACGCTAAATTTAAATGTTAATATAACATTTCCACTAATTAATATCAAAATCCCGATTAATAAACTTCATTTCTGGGTTCATACTTACACACCCAGTTGTCAAATGTTGTTAACTTATCAACATTATAACACAAGCAAAGTTAATTATAATGTTAAAATGAGTTCCTTAAAAATTAATGTAGTTCAATATTTCACAAGCAATATAACAAGTAACACATAATAATTGTTTTTAATAACTATTAACTACTATATCTATACTAATAACTGCATCCTTTAATATTAAATTATTGGTTTATATTCTAATGTTTACTCTTACCACTTTAACTGAGCTTTTAAAGCTCTCCAAAGTGTTAATTACAATTCCAATAATCTAACTAAGCTGTATATTAAAACATCATAGATCTATACCAATCATTTCTCAACTCGCTATAACTATACTCTCTATATGTTCTAATAGTACTTGTAATTTCGTTTACTAAATGTTTGCTAGGTAACTGCATACTTTAATAAAGAAAATTACGGAATTCAATGTATGACTCTCACAATGTTTACAGTTTAACAACTACACATCATTTAATCAACACAGGAGTTATGTTATATCATCATAACTCCAACACATTAGACATAACCAAGTCATTAATTATTAACGTAAGCTAATTCATCTAGACACTAATTTCTAACTCCAAATGTATATAATTTTATAAATGATTGACTGACTGATTGATTGATTTAGGAACCGACATCACAGCATTCGGGACATTCCCATAAGCGCTCCGTGCCCATCCTCAGCAGCCAGCGAAGAGTTCCAACACTAATAGTTCCAGTAGCAATCTGATTATATGTCCGTCTCGCCTTTCCTCTGAGCGTCGAGGTCGGCCAGATCCTCTCGTCACACCTCGCTGCCTCATTCTTACCAGACTATGGTGATCCATTTGCTCCTCCGAGGTGTACACGTACTCCCACAAGGCCACAACCACGTCTGTCTTGTCATGCGTCAATACTCCACCAAGTTTTGCCGAGCCAGCCAATCTGTCCGCCTGTTTATTCCCCAGCAAACTGGCATGCCCCGGAGAAAAGATCCAGGTGATGCTTGTCACCCGTGACTTCCGAAGTGAAGCAAGCCACTCTGCACGAAGCCTGTCTGTCCTCACGCTACTCAGCATGCTTTCTGAGTCAGTTACAATCACAATGTGTGTATGTATCGTGTTCTCTATCCATCGGAAAGCTGCACTGACCGTCTCCACCTCCATTCTTAAGCTAGATGTTGTGTCATCATACGCCAGGTTCTCCTGCACCAAACGCCGACCATTAGCTTTTGCAAAGAATCCCCAGGCACTTCTCCTACCTCTCAACACCGAACCATCCGTGTAGATAATTAATAACATCACCCGGGCGAGAATTATCCTGAATTAGTTGCTGAATTTCTACTTCCGGGGCCCCTGCTGGCCACTCCCTGCACTCCCGGATTAATGTGATTATAACTCTGCACGAGTTTGACTGCTCGGCTGGCACTCTGACCCACTCCTCTCCACGCATAATGTTCTCCAAGGGGCACACCTGTCTGATCGTATCCTCCGCCTGAGCCATCCATGATTTCCCTCTTATCAGTCTCTGACCCTTAACTACGTCCAGCACCTCATGCAACGGGTGATCTGTGTCTGCAGCTACTCTGAGGGATGACTTCGCCTGCATCACCTTGTGCCTACCAGCAATAGTAGGAGACCAAGGATGTAACGCATACACACTACTGGGGTGTCTCTGGTGCATCCCAGAATGACCCGCATAGATTCGTTCTGTATGCGCTCTAATTTCACCAGCTGACTCTTTGAGACAGTGAGCAGTCCTAGTCCATAATCAGTCACTGAGAGGATCAAGTGCTGGTATAATGTGAAGAGCATTATCTGCTCTGTGTCCATTGCAGCCATAGTTTTAAGTGCATTGAGTCCCTTTTGAGATCTTGTCACAACCGTCTCCACATGGTCCTTGAAGAACAGATGTAGTGGCTGGGGCTTTATTGCAAAGACTAATGGGCGAGTCTTGAAAAAGGAGAGCCTGGCATATGAGACTACGACCTTCAGCATGCGAATGGAGGTGGAGGCAGTAACAGCAGCATTCCGGTGGCTAGAGGAGACTACTGCAACACACGTTGTGTTTATTACGGATTCAAAGAATATGCTTAGCAAGGTGAAGAAAGGAATGTTTCGTATGGAATGGCTCTCGTCGCTTCAGAGGTCACAGATTGTGAGAATTGTATGGATATGTTGCCTTGGCCATGCGTGTGTACGGGAAAATGAACAAGCTGATAGGCTAGCAGGGAATGCACCTCTTGGTTGTATTTTGCCTATGGACAAGGGGGAGGTGGTCGTGCGCTTGTGGGACCAGGTGGAGAAAGCGGAGGAACAGAATGAGAACCCATATGTGGAAAGAATGAGATTGCGGAGGGATCGGCAGGGGTTCTGGAAGAATCTCAAAACTGAGAGGGAAGACCAGGAGAACATTTAATCAGATAGCGGTGGGAACGATTAGTAGTATGACTCTTCGATGGCTGTTGAACGAGGGGACTGAGCACGTATGGGAATGTCCTGAGTGCAGTGATGTCGGTTCTTACTCAACTCAACTCAGTTCAACTTCCGTCAAATGTGATTCCTAGATACTTCAGTTTGTTCTCTCTGTTGACTCTTCTGCCATCTATCATGAGGCTAGGGGCATCATCTCTCACAATCCTGTTGTCCAGAGAGCACCACAAAACAGCCGCCTTTTCCGGTGGATGACAGCACTCATTTCAGTGCACCAGTCAATCACTTTGTCTACTTTCGCCTGTAGTTCTTGGGCTGTTTGTTCCCTATCTCTCCCCTGCCTATATGCAAGAATATCATCTGCAAATGTTATAATCCTTCCAACCCCTGGTGCTTCTAGGTATCCAATCTTGCTCGTATCCACATTAAAGAGCACCGGTGAGATTGCAGATCCCTGTGGCAGTCCCGGGGTTAAAATATGTGGCTCTGATGTCCATGCGCCCAGACGGAGAGCAACCCGACGAGAATGCAGGACGGCTGCTATCCAGTTCACCAACCAGGGATTGGCTCCCTTCTCCATAAGTGCGGTCATCAAAATATCATAGCGACCTCTATTGTACGCATCCTCGAGATCAAGCGCTGCCGCCATCGTGTCCTGTCTACTCTGGAACCCCTCATAAACGTCAAAGGTCAAAGTGGCTGCATTTGACCAGGTATCTTTTATTGGCCTGTAGCTCCCCAGGCCTCTTGTAAGAAGCTTCCACCTTTTAAAAAAATCCTGCAGCTTAACAGCAACTATCTTCTCTAACACCTTCCCAAATGTATTTTTAAGGGTGATGATCCTAAAGCCGCTAAGCTTTGAATGATCCTTGAATGGTTTTGGGAGAGGCATGAGATAGCTATGCAACCAATCCTGCGCTACTGATGCTGTCCTAATGCTCTGATTAAAGCAGTCGGCCATCTCCTTCAGGTCTACATCGCCCAAAGCCTTCATATGGCCATACCTGACACCATCAGGCCCTGGTGCCGTGTCTTTTGCCGTTTTCAAAATATGTTTAACATCTTCAACCCGTATGATGTCTTCATTAGGTATATTCTCCATTGTGCCAGATAATTCCCCTCTAACTGCATCCCTGGTGTCACACGACGTTCTTGAAGATAAGTTCAATGTTCTTGATGATCTTTGCGTGATATTGTCGTGTGATGGTCGTTGTCTAGGTAACGATACTCCTGGAGTGTCAATTGAGCTATCTAACTGTCTTGCAATATAACTCACCCCCGCAGTGCACATTCACCAGTCATTAAACAAGATTCAGTTGGCGCACATAATCCTTTATTACAGAAATAACACAGATCCACGGACAAACGGAACATGTTATAAATCCAGAACACAATGTAATCCACCGAAGAGATATATATTCCTCACAACTCTACACGCACACATCAATGCCTTCTCACGGCCTGCTGAATCTCAAATTCATAGACAGGTAGTCCAGCTACTATCCACGGCTGGATCTCACACAATACGACCCACCCACTGGGTCGGAGCCTCTGCTCTCTATGTAACCCACTCTGGGTTTTAGGACTGCATTCACAGCTCGGAGAATCACACAACACAGTTCTCCGTCGACTACCGGACTACCGACTCGTTCGATGTCTAAAACTCAACTCCCTGAAGTCTCCTGACTTCAACACACAAGTACCCTATCTCTCGCCCCATCCACCCTAGGGGTTTTCTCTACCCTCACTATTTTATTTCTCAGGAATGGCTGTTTTTCTCATAGCCTGGTCAGTCACTTTACTGTCTCCCACTTTCACCCATTCTTTCTCATGCCCGGTCTCTCAACTCATTGTCAATGACCCAGGCTTATGTCATCACCCCCCTCTTAAAAGAAAACTTCGTTTTCAAATATTGGGAGACTAAAACTTACTAAACATGTGACCCAGACATATTGCCTGGGTAGCCCTAAGTATGGCTGCACCTTACTCTAGCTCTACATAATACATCAAATGCTCATAGTACACTCCTATATTCCCCACACATAAATACAAACAACTTTCTATCTTGTGTACCAATGCATGAACTAATACATCACATAATAATAATACATCATAGGAAAGCATTATACTTATGTACCCACGGGTCTCTTACTACTTCACGACCACACAATACTATTTGTGTACCGACCCTATATCAGGTGGTTCTGTTCTTGCATTAACCCTCCTCTGATTCCTGTCGATGCTGTGTCTACCTTTCGTGTACCCATGACTCATGGTACCTCTACAATTACACCATCTGTTTGCTATCCCTAGCCCAGGGTCAGTAATGTCGCGAACACTCTTTAGACCTAACTCAACTTTCCTATCTGCATATTGCACCGTTACACTTGAGTCTCTGTTTAGACTGAACTCTTTATTCAATCTTGGCCCATATATCTGGCACCTTGCTTTCTGCTGCATACGCCTTATGCCTATGTGCCCTGCACATGCACTATTCCTGAGCTGTTCTAGTATATCGGTCTCTATGTGCTAAAGGTACTGCTCCTTGCCCACGTGCAGTTCCACTATCTGAAAGGCGGCGAGTGAGAACATTGTTCTTCCTCTCGAAGCACCATCTACCCTTCTTTGACCGCCTATGTTCTACTCTCCTACACCCTTGGGAACATTTGTTCAGAGTAGTATCTTGTCTCTGGGAGCCACTAGCACTATATTTGGGATCCATTCTCATCTGCTCAACTGTACTATCCTTGTCCTGAGTTCCTGTGTCTACTTCAAGTGCCTCTTCTACCTCAGCTATACTCTCTAATTTAGGTTCTCTTGTGGTAACTACCTCATTACTGCTTACACTATATTTTTGGTCCCAATAAACTACTTCCTCTTCTGTACAATCTTTAACTCCTATAACATTTCCTATGATCAAATCAGCCACTGGTGAGTCCAAAACACACGCTGTCACTCTTCCAGTGATATATGGTGTTTTTACTGTTATTATGGCTAATGGGTAGAACTCTACTGTGCCGTTGAATGTTATGCATCTAATCTTTTTCCCTGTATAATCCGAGGGATCTATTAAACTTTTCCTAACTCCGATAGACGTACATCCGGAATCCCTAATTGTTAACGCTGGTCTATCATTGACAAATCCCTGATGCAGCTTCAGACTTCCTCCTTCATGCACTGCTGATCCTGCTTTCACTGTATGACCACATATTAGGACTGGCTGACTGTCTTTTTCAAAAAGAGGTTTGCACCCACTACAATCTTCATTGTTCAGCGTCTCAATTACTTGCGCTGCATTTGAGTGCTCTGTTTCTCTCATCCTACATTGATGGCTGACATGCCCCTTCTTTCCACATTTGAAACAGATGATCTCCTTCCTTGCGTTACTTGTTGGCTCACTGGCTGGCTGCACGTCACACTCCGCTGCCTTGTGTCTCCAGCTTCCACAATTCCAACATCCGGCATAATTTGGACGTCTCTGGAAATTCCCTCTTCTATATGGGTACCGTCCTACTCTACCAACATTGTTTCCTCGGAAACCATTATCTTGAAGTTCTTGCTGCTCATCCTTTCTGGCTGAATCCACACTTTTCGCCCTTGGTCTGATGACTGGATTCTGGTCCTGTTTAGTGTACGCTGCACAGACTATTTCCTCACTAAATTGTCTACCAATAGATACGTTAGGATGTGCAGTCATGTAATTTTGCCCTAACTGTGACATTGTGTCTATGTCCTTTGGCTTACGTTCCTCAAAGAAAGCCACTAAATTGGTATTACATGAAGCTAATACTTTGTCTCTTAACACTAAATCTACTAATTTGTTAAAATCTTTCCCTACTTCTGCGAGCTCCATCCATTTGTTAAATGTGTTCTTTACTGTGTTAACAAAGTCTGTGAAATCTTGATTGGTCTCTGGCACTAACTGTCTAAACTTTGTTCTATATCCATGTTCAGTTAGTTGGAACTTTGTCAGCAAACGTTGATGTGAGATAGTGTAGTTGTTTCTTTCTTCTACTGGTAAATTGAACATGGTGTCTAGTGCTTTTCCCGTAAGAAACTCGCCAAGCCGCATCGCATACTCCGCTTCTGGAATGCCTAATGTTTTTACAGACGATCCGAATCTCCCAAGATAGGATTCAAGGCAATCCCGGTCCGTAAAGTATGGCAGTTTCAATCGTTGTGATGACTGTAAAGGTCTTCTGCTTTCCTCACTTTGACCTTTTGATGATAGTTCTAATTTTCTGAGAGCAATTTCAGCTTCCATCTTAATCTTCTCTTTCTAAATTTCCATTTTCATTTGTGTCTCTTTCTCTTCCTGTAGACGCTTGTTTTCTATCTCAGCCAACGTTACTTCCCGTAGACGTTTATTTTCCATTTCAGCTAGTTTTACTTGTGTCTCTTCCTGTAGACGCTTGTTTTCCATTTCAGCTAGTTTTACTTGTGTCTCTTCCTGTAGACGCTTGTTTTCCATTTCAGCTAACTTTACTTCCTGTAGACGTTTGTTTTCCATTTCAGCTAGTTTTATTTGTGTCTCTTCCTGTAGACGCTTTGCCTCGCGTTCATTATGCCTCTCCTCTCTTTCCGTCTGTTTTTGTTCTTTTGCTTCTGCATACTCCTGTAACTCTTTACCTTTCAGGCCTATTCGTTCACCTGCTTCAATATATTCCATTAAAGTAGGCATCTTGTACTTGTGGACACGTTGCTGTCTGTCAGCCAACTATAAATGTGACGACTCTGCTGTTAATCTTTGTGTCACTTCCCTAAGTACACCAACACTCCCTGTGTACGTAAATTCGTAGTGCTAAAATATCACTCTGTACTCACCCAGTCAATCTATAAGCACTAGGTAGTGAGGGGAAATATCACCTATGCTCCCTCGCATATATCTATAAGAAATAGTTGTATAACATTTCTGGAAATATTGTTAAACATACATATAAATATATATACAAAACGAATGAATGATAACACTAAGTGTTTTCTATAAAACGCTAGACTCACAAGCGAAGTACACGGAGACGGTGATCACACAGAAATAAACCACAGTAACAACCACAAGCTTGTGTAGGGACATCCACAGTGCGCGTAATATATAAACTGACAAAGACCACTAGACAGCAGAAATGACGAAAGATCACAATAATAACATATATCCGAACACAACAAATATCATATGTAAATATAACGAAAAGAAAGAGAGAAAGAAAAAGAATATATACTTAAAATATACACAGATCTGACGTTAGACCCAAAAGGCACGGTATATAATCTAGGACCCACCCTGCTATCACTGCAGAATCAAACCAAACCGACCTTACGATTTACTTCCCAGAAAACACATGGTGCACAGTAAGAAAATAAATTTTTGACCTGTCTCCCGACCCTCGAGAAACAACCCAAAAATCCCATACTCCTGACAAACACCGGACCACATACAAGTAATTGCTTAACACCCGAAAACAGTATATATAAGACAATGAGCAGCAAACAGAATGTCCAACTGGTTGGCCGACAAATATGTGCCTATTAATCCGTCGCCACAAGTTCGTTTAATAGTTTCTTTTTACAATAGGATGGAAGTGTGTGTTTGTTAAAATTCCGAAATGTCTACAACGCTAGATTTCAAAGCGACTTGTTGTTTTGTTGAGTGGTTACTTCATTTCTCGTTGTGATCACCAGTTCCAACTGTCGGAAACGTTGACGGTAATAATAATTATCCAAAGTGTTCTTTCGATATGTTGTTACTTTCGTTGCAGAGATGGCGCTTTGCTGTATCATATATGTTATAGATTCACCAAGAGAAAAGACAAAAATAATGGCAGTAAATGTTCAACGCTTTCACTCTGTACAGTCAGTTCTTTTTGGCAAAGAAATACGACCATGGTTGCGATGATGACACGTTAAAACTGTTTGCTCATAACAGAATAATGATGACAAGGGCTTGAACAAAGACGAAACATAAAGTCTGGCTTTCTTTCAAAACAACCTTGTTTTGTTCATTCAGAATGAGTCATCTTGACCACAATAGGCCGTGGAAATTTTCCTGAGTACCTTTACTCCTTCCACCCTCAACTCACAATGTCACCTCAATTTCTCTTTATCACCCTCAGTGAAAAATTCCTCCATAAAAACAGTTTCCACACAACCTTGACAGCCCCACCCGGCTGCTCTTTTAACTCCGTGGAAAGTCACACTTAATCTGTCTGTAAAATGCCCGGAAACTTTTCGTCATACACGAACACTTTCCACTTCTGCCCCCGCACGGCTGTGGTAGGGTTAACGTAACTCTCCCCCGTACCTGGACGCTGGTGTCTCCACCCGTCCTATTAACTGCGTCGACAAATCTTGACCAGTCAACTTGCGACAACACAGTGCGTTCCCTCGCCACACACACCTGTCAATATCTTGAATTATCAATCCTGTCTTTATCACCGACAGCGATACTGTCAAACTATGCTGACCCGCTATTGTCGCAAACAACGTTTTGTCCCCGCGACATTTACCTGTGCTGTCTGCTAGCACCGACTTTTCTGTGCCGCTGTTTTCTCGCGCGCTGTTTGTGACTAGTGACTCCCCGTCACCTCACACTCTCGGTTGACCTACCGTGTCTTCTCTAGCGCGCTGACAGTTTTTTTCCGATGTGCGGTCTTACACACACACACACGTAGGATATTCCACCACCTTCTGGATTAATCCTGGTTTTCCGTTAGCTTGAGCACTACTGTCTGGTATCAAATTTACCTGTCGTGAACTTCACTTGAACTGTCTGCTAGCTTGAGTTTTTACTCCCGTCTGTCTGTGTGAATTATCTGGCGCACACACAAAGAGTTCACATTACCCTCTTGAAGCCACACAATCCAAATTGTCAAGGGTTTGCCAGTTTGATGGAACGAAGTCACCAGATAATAACTCTCTCTCAGCGAAGAGCCCACAGATATCTCAGAATGACAACAATGTCTATATTGTTCTTGACTGTACGTAGCCTTCCAGATAATCAATATATCCCCGTCGTCCTTGACCGGAGAGACCCCAGATGTCACACGACGTTCTTGATGATAATATCACGAATGTTCTTACGATGATCTTTGCGTGATATGGTCGTGTGATGGTCGTTATCTAGGTAACGATACTCCTGGAGTGTCAATTGAGCTATCTGTCTTGCAATATAACTCACCCCCGCAGTGCACATTCACCAGTCATTAAACAAGATTCAGTTGGCGCACATAATCCTTTATTACAGAAATAACACAGACCCACGGACAAACGGAACATGTTATAAATCCAGAACACAATGTAATCCACCGAAGAGATATATATTCCTCACAACTCTACACGCACACATCAATGCCTTCTCACGGCCTGCTGAATCTCAAATTCATAGACAGGTAGTCCAGCTACTATCCACGGCTGGATCTCACACAATACGACCCATCCACTGGGTCGGAGCCTCTGCTCTCTATGTAACCCACTCTGGGTTTTAGGACTGCCTTCACAGCTCGGAGAATCACACAACACAGTTCTCCGTCGACTACCGGACTACCGACTCGTTCGGTGTCTAAAACTCAACTCCCTGAAGTCTCCTGACTTCAACACACAAGTACCCTATCTCTCGCCCCATCCACCCTAGGGGTTTTCTCTACCCTCACTATTTTATTTCTCAGGACTGGCTGTTTTTTCTCATAGCCAGGTCAGTCACTTTACTGTCTCCCACTTTCACCCATTCTTTTTCATGCACAACTCATTGTCAATGACCCAGGCTTATGTCACCTGGTATCCGCATCATTATGACTGGTCTGCTCTAAAAATATCTGGAGAAACGCCTCCCCTTTCTCCTTGTCTGTTGTCACGCGTACACCACCCTCTTTATAAATTGTTCCCACTGTCATAGGCCGATCTTTTCTTTGCATTTGTCTGTGCAGTTTCCAGAATTTACGCAGTGTTTTATTACCTCCAATTTCGTTCATAAAACATTCCCATTTTACGTTCTTGGCCTCTTCAGCAACCCCTCGCTTGAAAGCCTTCACCTTGTCTTTCTTGTCATTTTCCGCTGTGTCCACTTCCTCTCGTGAGCTTCGGGGTGTCTGTCGCAATTGTATTAGCTGCTTCACTGCAGCTCTCTTTTCTTTCCACGCATTGTCTACTTCAGGGGTCCACCATGGGGGATGCAAGAAAGAAGTTTTAACAGTCCTGTTGCATGTCCCCTGTCTGAGGCGTCCAAGAAGGCTGTCGGTCCACTCATACCCGAAGGTCTTGCGCGCTCTCCCAACCTTAACTTTCCTGGACTTAGAGATCAGGACTGAGCATGGTATGTGATCACTCCCATGGTAATTCAAAACAGTCCACTTTACACCAAGGACTGATGACTTGGAGACAAGTGCCAAATCAATAGCAGTGTCTGCATCGTTAGGCCTCATTGCCATTCTAGTCGGCCTACCATCATTTATGCAGACCACATCGGAGTTCACCATGGCATCTGCAAGGGCAATTCCTTGTCGGTTTTCTCCACTACTGTCCCAATCTCTGTTCCTCGCATTGAAGTCTCCACATATGAGTAGCCTATCACCTGGTAATTCCTCCAATTCCTTAAGCCAGACCTATTGTTCCTTTCTGACAAAACAGTCCACTGTGGCAGATACATTTATGATGTTCCAACTTAGGTCACCAATATCCATTTGTATACCCTGGACCTCTCTTGCACTGTGATTCCACTGGCTCATGTCATAGTGCCACATGCTTCACTCCTTTCTTCACCAGCAGACCTTGCCCATGTCTCTTCTGCCCAGTCGGGTTTATATAACTGACGTAACCAGGGCATGGTATTTGTCTCTATTTAACTCCTGGATCATGAGGACATCAAAATCATACATTAGCCTCTCCAATACAGGACCTCTCTGCCTGGCACTACGACAGTTTCCAGTATCCCACTCTTACTTGGTTGAAACCTAGTCTCTCCACTTTTCGTCTTTTTCTCATGGCACCTGCCCTCCAATTTCTATGCCTTCTTCTCACACCATTTCTTCGCCTTCTCCTCCTCACTCTCTCTCTCTCTCTCTCCTCTCTCTCTCTCTCTCTCCTCTCTCTCTCTCTCTCTCTCTCTCTCTTCGCTAGCCTCTGAAAGATGTATCAAGTGCAGAGCACGTGCTCCGTAGCTTCGGCGGCGATTCCCGTGTTTAATTAATCCATAAGCAAAGTTTGGATAATGCAGGAAAAAAACAGTCACAATAGCATTGCCTGCTTACTAAGGAAGGGGCAGGGGATGTCCCTCAGGAGTCCATACGCTTGGCGCCGCCCCGCCCGCATACCAGACGTTCCACGTTCACGACCAACTCACCCGTGGCCATTCAGTCTTCGGCACGGTCGGGCCACCTTAAACTTAGGTGTTTATAATCGGAGTATTCCATCTCCTAGATTGGCCGCTTTAATAGCTAATGGCCCAATCTACTCGGGGGCAAGAGGTTCCAGCGCCTCATT
This sequence comes from Cepaea nemoralis, assembly GCA_014155875.1. Taxonomy (NCBI): domain Eukaryota; kingdom Metazoa; phylum Mollusca; class Gastropoda; order Stylommatophora; family Helicidae; genus Cepaea; species Cepaea nemoralis. The sequence goes on from JACEFZ010007417.1 coordinate 41,025, forward strand.
CCTCGCGAACACAATATATACATGTATAAGGGAATAAAACCAATGTAATAAAAATTCTATCAAATTGTACGTACATAGTTGAATCTAATAATTAACATTGCTAACACAATTGTTTTGCTAATCACTAACACACGCCAATTGTATACTTGGTCGCTAACTACACCTTTAAAAAAAACTATCTACCCAACACAGTATTACTATTACAATATTGTTCACATATTCCTAATTAAAGTTATACTTTTAGAAGAGTAAAGAAGAAGAGCTTATAGAAACAATGGAGAAGAGGAATATTGGTCTGATGGGAATAGCGGACACCAGAACAAAAGGGAAAGGATGCATGGCACCGCAGTTACACGTTTGTTTACTCTGGAGTAGAACAGCAAGAAAGGGCAAGACACGGTGTGGGAATAGTCATCGAACCACGGCTAGCAAGAGCAATACTAGAAATAAAATATATATCAGAAAGAATCATAACAGTGAGAATAAAAGAACAAACAATCACAACATATGTACAGATATACGCACCATGTAATGCAAACAATAACGAGCAAGAATGCGAGGACTTCTACGAAGACATACATGATGTGCTAAATAAAATAGATAAGCAGGACATCATCATAGTTATGGGAGACTTCAATGCAAGACTAGGACATAACAGAGTGGGCATAGAAAAACACCTGGGAGCATTTGGAGATCAGCAAAATGAAAGGAATGATAACGGAAGTAGACTGATAGAGCTTTGCAGCCAACACGACATCTATATAACAAACACATTCTATAAACATAAAGATTCGCAAGTATACACCTGGTATAAATGGAACAATCTAGATACTAAAAGCCAAATTGATTTTATATTACAAGAAATAACAGAAAGAGAAATATATTAGATGCAAGAGCAGTGCCCAATTTCAGTATAAACACAGATCATAAAGCAGTCGTTGCCACAATAAGAACCATTAGAAGAAGAAAACAAAGAGTAGGAAAATACATGCCATGAGAATCAGTAAACTTAAAAAACCTTAAAGACGAGGCAGTAAGGGAAAATTATGAGAAAGAACTAACTGAACTCTTTGTAAAATTACCTACGGAAAGAAAAACAGTGGAAGAAGAATGGGAGATGTTCAAATCAAGCATTTTAAATACTGCAAAAATAACATGCGGAACCACGAAAAAACGCAAAACACGGATAAAGAAAATAACAAGTTGGTGGAACGCAGAAGTAAAGAAAGCGGTAAAAGAAAAAAAGGAAAAATATAAAAAGTGGTTGAAGAGCAAACAGGAATGTGATTACAGAGAATACAGAATAGCGAGAAGACATGTGAGTAGAATAGTAAAGAGGGAAAAACAGAAAGACTGGGAAGAGTATGGAGAAACCCTAAATAAAAACTACAAGAAGGCAACCAGAAACTTCTACAAAAAGATAAGTGCAATGCGAACCAGAGGAGAACCTTTGACCCAACTGAAATAATTAACAGCGAAAATTGGAGAACCAATAAGTGAACAAAAACAGATCCTAATAAGATGGAAGCAGTATTTCGAACACTTCTCAACATCCCATCAGATGTCACAGGAATTCAAGAGACCTACACAGATGTCACCGAGGAACTAGAACCAGACATACTAAAAGAAGAAATTATAGAAGCCATCAGATTAGCCCCATTGAACAAATCACCAGGACAGGATGAAATACCAAATGAACTAATTAAAGCAGCAAGGGAAGTAGGAACAGCTTGGCTACATAGACTATTCAACCATGTTTGGGTAGAACAACAGACACCACGAGACTGGGGAAACGCCATAATTATCCCAATTTGGAAAAACAAAGGCAGCAAAAGAGATTGCACACAATACAGAGGCATTTCACTGTTGAGTCATACTGGGAAAATATTTTGCAAAATTCTTGAAAAAGATTACGAACTACTTTAGAACCCCAGCTAACTTGGATTTAGGAAAAACAAAGGATGCACAGACGCCATTTTTGCTCTTAGACAACTTATAGAAAAATCAATTGAATTCAATGAAACACTCTACTTAGCCTTTGTTGACCAAGAAAAGGCATTTGATAGGGTAGATAGAAACAAGCTGTGGGAAATCCTTAAACAATATGGAGTGAGTACACATCTAACAAACCTATGTAGAAGTTTATACAACAACAGTGAATGCATAGTGAGAGCAACTGGAGGACACTCAGAACCCTTCACCATAAGATCTGGAGTACGACAAGGTTGTGTCCTGTCCCCTCTCTTGTTCATAACATATATAGACAACATATGTAAAGAAACCAGCCAAGCAGAGACAGCAAGAATACCGCATGACGAGAACACAGAAGAAGAACCATCTGCAAATCTAACCATTAGAGAACTCCTGTTTGCGGACGACCAAGCACTAATAGCAAAATCAGAAGCTGAATTACAAGACCACATGAATAGTCTAAACGAAATGTGTAGGGAACATAACATGAAAATTAGCACAAGCAAAACAGAGGTAATGACTATAACTAAAGAAGAACAAACAGCAACAATTCACCTAAACGAACATCCCTTGAAACAAGTAAAGAGCTTCAAGTACCTAGGAAGTATAATATCATCAAATGGCAGATCAGAAGACGAGATCGAAAATAGGTGCAATAAGGCAAATCAACTCATTGGACAAATGGCACCAATACTAAAGAACAAACATGTATCAATAACTACTAAGAAAGCACTTTACAACACAATCTTCCTACCAACTCTGTGCTACCAATGCCAAACCTGGACAATGACAGAAAAAGAGAAAAGAAAAATCACAACAACAGAAATGAGGTTCCTGAGAAGAATACTCAACGTATCAAGAAGAGATAAGATCAGAAATGAAGAAATCAGGACTAAAGTGGGGGTTAAAGCTGCTCTAGATTTTATTAGAAAGCAGCAAGTCAAATGGTTTGGCCATGCAAGTAGGCTACCAGTCAACAACATGCCACAACAAGCAATGATGTACAGACCAGATGGAAACAGAGGAAGAGGCCGACCACGTAAACGATGGACGGAGGGAATAACAGAATCCATGGGAATGTCGATATACGAAGCCCATAACCGGGCACTCTCACGAAGTTTATACTTCACCTCGACACCGCAAGGTACAAGAGGAACATGATGAGATGAGATGAGATGAGACTTTTAGACGATTGTCCTACTATACAACAAATAACTACTCACACATCGCGGTAGAATAGTAACAACTCCTAATATCTACACAATTATTATATTAAAATTCCATAATCTTATAACACAGTTTTTCGTATTCATTCACAAATGTGTGTTACCACCGTTAATTTTTCCTACACAGAATTTTGTAAACACGATCGATACTGAACACTTTCGCAAGTCCAATTACTAGCACGAACAATTTCTAGTTCACCGCATTCCACATGGCCAAAAATGTCACTCTATACAATTGTAAACTGTCTTTTATATAACAACATCCTAAAATGTCAATAAGTTCACAGTTCTGTAATTCACAGTTCTCATATTCGCTCGCGATTGTTATTGTTCCTTTCCAATATAAAAGTCTAGAACACATTTCACAATGTCTTTGCTCGAAATGATGAACTCGAATCCTCAATTACTATAGCAGCCCTGCTGACACGTTGTCAAATTCTCCTCGATCTCAAAAGTTAGACTCGCCTGCCCTGTGACCTGACCTCGTCCGCTGTGATCCGACTGCTTGATTATTTGATCTATGTGTGTCGATCATTTCTTTTCACGCCCTCTTGTCTAGTACGGATGTGTTTTCTGTAGTCTTTTAAACCAAACCCGTTAACTTATTGTCATAAACAGTTAACTGCCATGTCATTTTTTTCTCACTTCTCTCTATCGTGAAATAGTAAATACTGGTAGTCACATGTCTTCACCTGCTTGTAGAACAGTCCCCGTTACGCTTCGTTCACTGACACACTTCATGTAAACACTGCCAGTTTGAACAGTTGAGTGCTTGTCTTGTAGCTTCTTTCCAATCCAGTACACTTCCACTATCTCTTGAGTTGAAAATAATGTATTCTTGAAATATTCATGGTTGTTAAACAATTTGTACAGAAAGTCTCTTTGTTTTCACGTCGATAATAATTATATTTCAATTTTTCTTGGATAACGCTTTCAGTTGGCATTTTCTTGTAACAATTCGTGTCGACTTCCCATTATGTGTTTCGACATCGTTTGTGGGTTATAGTATGTGGTCCCAAACTCAAATCAGCGGACCCCATGTATGCCAATGAGCTTCCCTGGAGTCTTCACTCTGGCATGGAATATACATATGTATGCCGACAAGCTTATTGTCTGCCAACGAACCATTTGTATATAATATCTACCGAGGAACGTACTGTTGTTCTCCAAGGGTATCTTGTATCTGAATGTACACATGCTAACGTGCTGACTGTGGTGCAGTTATAGTTATACTCTAGGTGGATTAGTAACTAGACTTCTTACATCCACCAAGCCTGTTTGCATGTGCCGACTGACTGTCTTCTCTCTCACTTGCACTTCTGTTATCCAGCATGGAAACAATGCTTTTTTTTTTTTTTTTTTTAACTTCGTTGTTTATCTATCTGTGTTGTCCTGTCCTTGACAAAGATTCTGAGAATCGAAATGTCGGCCGTCCTGTGTGTCGTATTGTACGCTTTTGAGTGTATTTTATTTTATTATTCATTTTATATATTTATTGATTACTTCTGATTTTGGATTTTTACCTGTATTCCGGTATACGATGGATCTCCTTGTAAGGTATGTGCAACGTGTTTGTGTTTTGTACGTTTCTTCTCGCAGGAGCTTACAATACCTATTTGTTTCCAATTCATATCGTATATCCTGGTGCAGCCGCTGCTTTTTCTGTTATCCAGGCGTGCTTCTTTATTGGCTTGCTTTAGTATCGCTTTTACACCTTCTATGAATATGAATCTTTACACACACACTAAGTACAGATGAATACCACTTCAATGATGACTCTTCACGACACAACAGCGGCATGGTTTCGAAACAGTGTATTATCGTCTCTTTAAAACAATTCACAAATTGCCTCATAACTATCAATAAACACTGTACTAAAAACTGCAAACAGATCATACTTGAACTCGACCTCTTCAGTCAAACTCGGTCTACAAATCTCTCAGACGATGTCAGCATTCAAACTCTGTTCCACAAACTCGGCATACACACAACGTGACGATAAGATAAGATTCTGCCATTCGCCATCTTCAGTCCGACCCCCGAACTCGGCCTAGACGTGAATGAGCCCTGACGGAAACTTTGTCCCTGCTCAGCGCTCCTCCTTGCTATATTCATGCAAAGCGTGGCCCTGTACCTGCTCAATCTTCACGCCAACTGCGTGGAAGCTATGACCTGTATGCCGTGCCTGTCCCGTGACCTACCCTAGACCTACCCTAGCACTTATACATGTGAAATATGGGTATCTATGCATACATTTGAAATATGGACATCTATGTATACAGGTGAATCATAGATATCTCTGTATGCACGTAAAACATGAACATATATTTATACATGCGAGAGACTAATGTCACTGTGTATATTTTAAACATTAACATCTCTTTATATATGCGAGATGTGAATATCTCTGTATACATGTGAAACATGGATATCTCTGTACACATGTGAAACATGGATATCACTGTATACATTTGACATAGAGACATCTCTATGTGTGAAACATACACACCTCTGTATACACGTGAAACAAAGACAACTCCGATAACAAAGTGAATCATAGACACCTCTATATACATGTGAAACGTAGACATCTAATAGAAACAGAGAAATGAAATTATGATTACAAGTTCCAGTCAAGACATTCAAATGCTGCTAATTCTATGAATAACCCACAGAAATCGTCCAATTCTGAGAAACAGATAGAAGAGTTGAACAGAGACTGGAAAGCCACAAAAAAGAAATTCCAAAATGGGGCAGAACGGTCGAACACAAAAATCAGGCAACTAAAGAAACAACTCCAGGAGGTGAGTATAAGACATTTTTGCAATTGTTTACAGTGAATGTTAATCCATAAAGATCAGGCCATTACAAACAATAGTCATATATGTATACATGTGAAACATAGGCATCTCTTTCACACGCTGGACATAGACATTTCTGTCCATATGTAAAACATGGACATTTCTGTATATGTTAAAACAGGACATCTCTGTATACACGTGACATGTGGACTCTCTGTATACACATAAAACATGGATATCTGTTATGTGAAGCAATGACAATGAGTCAGGTCTTAGTCAGATATGACTGAGCTACCGTATGACAGTAGACGGTACTACCTGCTTTCTGTCAGCGTCCGAATGTTGGGCGGCGCTTACCAAACCCGACACCCCACATTGTGCCAACGGCTTCGGGCGGAAGAGCGCAATTGGGAGGGTACTAGCCTTATCCTGGTGCGAGGAAATGCAACCTAAAGACAAAATAAGTCATGGCAGGGCAGACCAGGCCCTAAGCCTTGGTTGGCAGCTGGTCTAGGATCGAAGCTCCGACAGGCGGACAGTTAGAGCATTGCTTTGCTGATCCGGCAGCTTCTGCAGCTTGTCTTGTTCCAGATGTATAGGTGTTAACTTTCCTCTGGAGTGAACTAGGCAGGCCGAGAGAGGGATCATGCTGCATGGGCAACACATGGTTTCTTTATTTTAGCCCAGGCTTTGTGCTATGGAGAGGCAATAACTCCATCCCTGGTCTTAACCGGTCTCGGAATCAAAGCGAAGGCAACTGTTACGGGTTATAAGTCCTTGTCAGTTGGCGTAGACATGGGGCGCCACGCGTTGCCTCTGACGGTGGGAGACACCTACAGGTGTCACTGATCAGCTACCGCCCGCCTCAAGCTGGGCAGCCCCCAGCCAATTGGGTGCTGATCCGCAACAGTCTGCCTGCTTCAATGGGTGCTTGGGGCTAGGACAAAATCTGAATCGCAGGCTGTAAAACCAATGCACCATGTACTAATAAAAAGAATAGAAACCTCAAGCTACGGCTTGCAACCTGGAACGTGAGAACCATGTGTCCAGGATTTTCCACTGACTTGACAAATATTGACGATGTGAGAAAAACGGCTGTGATTGATGCTGAACTCGATCGTCTTAACATTGATATTGCTGGCCTGCAGGAGACTCGCCTCGCTGAGGAAGGGTCACTCAGGGAAAACAATTACACCTTTTTTTGGAAGGGAAGAGGGCAGGCAGAAAAAAGGCAACATGGTGTGGGCTTTGCAGTGAAGAATTCGCTACTGGGAATGATTGATATCCCAGCTGGAGGTAATGAAAGATTATTATCACTGCGCTTGGCAACCTCCTGTGGATTTGCCACCATTATCACTGCATATGCACCGACACTCGCTTCCTCTGATGATGTGAAGGATACGTTCTATGAGCAGCTAGACTTTGCGATCAAGGCAGTTCCAAAATCCGACTACATTAATATGCTCGATGATTTCAATGCTCGTGTGGGCAAGGACTCGAGTTCATGGCCAGTGTGCCTTGGAAAATACAACATCGGTCGCATGAATGATAATGGGCAAAGGCTGCTGGAGCATTGCACTAGAAATGACCTATGTATTACAAACTCCTTTTTTAAAACAAAAGAGATGCATAAGGTCACATGGAAACATCCAAGATCCGGCCATTGGCATCAGCTGGACTTCATTATCACACGGAGACAACATCTGAACCATACATCATTAACTCGAAGTTACCACAGTGCTGACTGTGATACAGATCATTCTTTGGTTGTTGCAAGGGTTAGACTGAGACCAAAGAGAATCTACACAGCTAAACACAAGTCTAGCCCCAGGATTAATATTACTAACACTCACGATCCTGGAAAGTGCTTTGAATTTCAACAGCAACTTGAAGACGCTTTCAATGATACATCAGAAAATTGTATAGTAAATGATAAATGGAGTAAACTTAAGGAAACTATTTATAAAACAGCGGTAGGGGTTTACGGCACTGTGGATCATAAGAGGCAGGACTGGTTTGCGGCAAACAGCCAGATACTGCAGCCCTTGATTGATAAAAAGAAGATAGCTCTCTTAAGAAACAAGGAAAGACCAACGCGTAACACTCTGAGTGAGCTGAAGCAAGCAAGGAAGGATGTACAAAAGGCTGCCAGGCAGTGTGCGAATGACTATTGGATCAAGTTATGTGAGTCCATTCAAATCGCAAGTGATAAGGGAAACATCAGAAGCATGTATGAAGGGATAAAGAAAGCCTGTGGTCCAATGATCAAAAGAAGTGCACCGCTGAAAACCTTGACTGGAGAAATCATCACTGATAAGAAACAGCAGATGGATAGATGGGTCGAGCACTATTTAGAGCTTTACTCAAGTGAGACCAAGCTAGCGGATGATGCCCTCAACGCCATAGAGGCCCTGCCAACTCTTGACCACCTGGACACACTTCCCACCATAACAGAAGTTAAGTGTGCTATAAATGAGCTTGCATCTGGCAAGGCTCCAGGTAAGGATGGGATTCCAATAGAGGTGATCAGGAGTGGGCAAGACACACTCGCTCTACAGATCCACCAGCTAATAGAGCTATGCTGGCGAGAAGGACAAGTCCCACAGGATTTCAAAGATTCAAACATCATAACGCTGTACAAGAACAAGGGAGATCGGAGCGACTGTAACAACTATAGGGGTATCTCACTTCTGTGTATTGTTGGGAAAGTATTTGCCAGAATTGTCCTGCACAGACTTCAAGTCCTGGGAGATCAAGTCTACCCCGAATCACAGTGTGGCTTCCGTCAGAACCGGTCTACCATTGATATGATATTCTCATTGCGACAGATGCAAGAAAAATGCCGGGAACAAAATCAGCCACTGTTTATTGCCTTCATCGACCTCACAAAGGCATTCGATTTGGTCAGTCGTGAGGGTCTGTTCAAAGCACTAAAGAAGATTGGCTGCCCACCAACTCTTCTGTCCATTGTGGAATCGTTCCACACAGGCATGAAGGGTATAATCAAGTTTGATGGCTCAACTTCAGAAGAGTTTGAAATCAAGAGTGGAGTTAAGCAAGGCTGTGTGCTAGCCCCCACCCTCTTTGGGATATACTTTTCACTTCTACTGAAATATGCCTTTCGTGATCAGGATGATGGTATATACATTCACTCACGCTCAGATGGTGGCCTCTATAATGCTCAGAGATTGAAGGCCAAGACCAAAATTAGCAGGGTACTAATCAGAGAGTTGCTTTTTGCGGATGATGCTGCGATTACGACCCACTCTGAGGAAGAATTACAACATCTACTATCTGCATTCTCCAATGCTTGTTCTGAATTTGGTTTAACAATTAACAAAAAGAAGACACAGATTATGTCACAAGGTGCACATGGTGTACCATCAATCTTTATTGACGACGCCGAACTGGAGATAGTAGACCATTTTACATATCTAGGATCAGAGGTAAATAGCAAATTATCCCTCGATCAGGAAATCAACATCAGGATTGGCAAGGCAGCAACAACAATGAACATGTTAGCAAAAAGAGTCTGGGAGAACAGGAAGCTTACTGCCAAAACAAAAGTCCTCGTCTACCAAGCCTGTGTCCTTAGTACTCTTCTTTATGGCAGTGAAACCTGGACAACTTACTCACGCCAAGAGAAACGTTTAAACAGCTTTCATATGCGGTGTCTGCGAAGAATACTTGGTATTAAGTGGCAAGACAAAATCACAAATACTGAAGTATTGGAAAGATCAGGTTGTGTGACGGTGTATTCCATGCTCAGTCTTCGTAGACTTAGATGGATAGGACACGTTAGGAGGATGGATGATGGTAGAATACCAAAGGACATCTTTTTTGGTGAATTACAGACGGGTAGGAGATCTCAGGGTCGGCCTCTACTACGATACAAAGATGTGTGTAAGCGGGACATGATTGATACAGGCATTGATAATGCACATTGGGAGCACGTCGCCGCTGAACGTGTTGCATGGAGGGCAACTATCAGAAATGGAATAAAGACAAAGGAGAAAATGATTGCAGATAAAGCACACACAGAGCGTCAGAGACGTAAGATGGTGCAAAATGGTGGAAGTGACCATGTTTTCACATGCACCTACTGTGGGCAAACATTTGCAGCAAGAATTTGCCTTACCAGCCACACTCGCCACCGTCATGGATCGTAGTTATTAAGCCTTTTTAAAGCACAATGTACCAAACTATCGTCTGTCAAGACGGAAAGGTGCCAATGAAATGAAGCAATGACAGCTCTGCATTCATGTGAACCATGAACACCTCTTTAAAAACGAGAGATATGAATATCTCTGTTTACATGTCATATCTCTTTAAACATGTAAAACATAGACATCTTATATATGTGAAATACATCTCTGTATACATATAAAATATTTCTTTACGTGGAAGATACAGAGAAAATAAATTAAGATTACACATTCCAGTCAAGACATTCGAAGTCTGCTAATTCTATGAATAATCCACATAAATCTACCGATTATGAGAAACAGATAGAAAACTTAAACAGAGACCCGAAAGCCACAGAAAATAAATTCCAACATGGGGCAGAACGGTCGAACACAAAAATCAAGCAACTGAAGAAACAACTCCAAAAGGTGATTATGAGACAATTTTGCAGTTGTTTACAGTGAATTGTGTTACTCCACAGAGATCAGGCCATTACAGGCAATGATCATATATGTATACATGTGAAACGTTGACATCTCTTTATTCACATTGGACATAGACATGCGTGTCCACATGTAAAGCATGGACATCTCTGTATACATTTGAAACATGGACATCTATGTATACATTTGAAACATAGACAGAATGCTGGTAGACGAGCAGCCAGGCTTGCTGAACATACCCCCAGAGGTTCTGGAGCACATCTTCGCATATTCCCTGTTGAGCATACAGGATGTGTGCAGTTTGCGTCAGACATTCTCGGGTATTTAGGGAAGTCATTGATAACATCTTTCTTTGGAGAATAAGGTTTCCATAAAGATTGCCCAACCTGCACAACGATGTTGAAAGAAGAAAGTCCACAAATGAAAGTACAACAAACTTGTGTTGGAAATCTATTACTCGTCAGAGGATGATTGTGAAACAATCAGTTCTTAGACGATTAGATGACATGGCATGTGCCATACCCGCAAGAGGTTTATAAAATATCAGAAGGCTATAGATGAGAGACAGTTCCACAATTTCTGTGAATTGTTGCACTAGAGGTTGACTCAGAACTGCAGCTTGTTTTTATAGTAAATGAGCTTCAGGAGGTCCTGACTAGAGATGGCGAACGAGAACATTTGACAGGAAAGTACTACGCCAAGAAATCACTGTGGTTTTTTTCACCATCAAATTCTGTTGCCGAAGGTGGAGAAATTTGTGGCTACCAGTTTGAATGAACAGGATATAGAATTGGGTGTGACGATTATTGCACAGTGGTTCCATCCTAGAGCAGTCTTCACATTGGAGGACATCCAACAGGAGTTTGACTCACTTGCCAGACTGACGAAAGAAGCTTTAAAGACAGTTAACCCTGACCACCCGGCTCTTTTAGATAGGTATGAGCAGTCGTTGTGGAACCCCGAGAAATGCAGGCAGATTGTACAAGCAATTGAAATGGTGATTAAACCATCTTTCGATAAGGGGTTCGATTCCTATTACACCCTAGTCAACTCTTATATTAACATTGTTCTCAATAAGAAAGAGGGCATCCCAATTTCTTTAACGGTAATGTGCTTTGCAAAACACTGGGACTTCTTTTGGAGCCTGTCAACTTTCCCCACCATTTTATACTCCGATGGACGGAATTCCCTTCAAAATTTGGCATTGAGAGATACACATTCATTGATGTCTTTGGCGGAAGATACTCTTTGAATTTGCAGGACCTTATTGATAGTTTCTCTGTTCAAACTACTACTCACTGTAACCGATGCACGCATCAAGAAATCTTGCACCATATGCTGAGAAACCTGCTTAACCTCGGAGGACACCAGCGCGCAAATAATGGGCTAGATCTGCTGCACTACAGTGTGGAGCTCTTGAACTGGTTCATACCTCATGATATTGAGCTGGCAGTACTGTCGGCACAGGTTTCCTTACACATGAAGACCAATATTCCCAAGCCATTGTGCAAAATTCAGGAGGCAGCTGGATCATACAATGCCCATCACAACGTACTCATTGATATACAGGTACAATGTGAACGCCTACTGCTTCATCTCAGCGGATGAAAGACAAAGAGGTGACCCACGGGCTGCCTAAACAAAGACGAGAAAATGTACAGGTGAAGGACGCATGCAGCCGTTTTGTAATGTCTGGGTCATGGATGGCAGTGACCGGTATGCTGCAGAGGAGAATCCGGTCTTCACGACCGAAAGTGTGATGATTAAACATCCAGAGGTTGGTCGGTTATTTTCTACATTCACTGGCCGGTACTGCATCCCAGAACCACAGTTGACCGCCGACTGCCCTGACGACTTAACCGTGACACATAATTTGGTTACAAGCTTCTTTGAAAGTCATCAGTAATTGCTGTGATAATATATGTATGTATATTTACTTGCTTTGTCATATAATGAGAAGAGAGGAATTTAAAAATCATTTGTGACAATTAGAAAGATCAGTGGTAGAAGACGCGGGCCAAGAGAAATTATTTTTGGATGGACTGAAACTGTGGCATGGAGGAATATCATCATCAGAGTTGATTCAGAATACCAAGGACCAAGATCTGTTGAGAGACATGCATGCCTAAGCTGGTTGACAGGCCACATGGTGATGCTGATATTTGCTTCCTAGCTTTAAAGTATAGGAGTTTTTTCTTATCATACAAGCAGGATGTGTTATGCTTAGGGTGAGAAATCAGACTTCTGAAAGATATTCAGAATTCTAAATGATATTCAGAAATCAGTTTGTTAAATTATCAATTTCTCCTTAAATGTTAGCAAACAGAGGAAGCAATTAGAGCCCTGTTTTCCTAGAAATATGGTGTTGTCACTGTTTTGATGATAACCTCATTGTTATTTTCCCAGAAATGTGGTTAATGTATTTTTTTTCTTGGTGACATGGTGATTAATTCCCCCAGAAATGTGGTTATTGTCATTGTTTTGATGGTGACCTCGTGGTTATTTTCTCATAAATATGTTTAATTTCCCATAAATGTGGTTATTGTCATTTTATTAGTGGAATAGTGGTTATGTTTTAAGAAATATGGCTACTTTTATTGTGTTATTGGTGGCCTAGTGGATTTTTCTAGAAATGTGGTTATTGTCATTGTTTTCATGGTGGTATAGTGGTTAATTTTCCCAGAAATATTATTGTCGTTTCCATGGTGGTATAGTGGTTAATTCTCCCAGAAATGTGGTTATTGTTTTTGATTTAATGGTGGCCTAGTGGTTATTTTCCCAAAAATGTTATTATTGTTTTCATTGTGACATATTGGTCTGCGTGCTTGCTTACCATCACAGTGTCTTGGATATTCAGTCCCAGGCAGAAATGGTCCCTCTTGTCTCTGTTCTAGACAGTACAGGGATTGACCAGTGGTCACTGAACGTTGATACTAGAGATAAATCTGGACAAGTAAGTCAGCAAGTAAGTCACTTACAAGTCACGGATTCTATTACGCAACTTGAGTTGTATTGGAAATCATGCTGGGTTAGTGGCTAGCATTCTTTCCTGCTGACCTTGTGTTCAAGACCCGACCAATGCAGCCGGGTAGTAAAGACAGCTTGCTTGATATTGATCACATTTCATTGCTCTTTGCACAGTATTTGTATCCGTACAGAATATCAAGCCTTACTTTGTTTCATGTCACTGAATAAGTCATGATCCTTGTCCCAAAAAGAGAGAGAAAATGAGAGAGAGAGATCTACCCACCCACAGACAGACAGAGAGAGAGAGAGAGAGAGAGAGAGAGAGAGAGAGAGAGAGAGAGAGAGAGAGAGAGAGAGAGAGAGAGAGAGAGAGAGATTTGCCCACCCACCCACAGAGAGTGACATCTACCCACCCACAAAGTGAGAGAGAGAGCGAGAGAGAGAGAGAGAGAGAGAGAGAGAGAGAGAGAGAGAGAGAGAGAGAGAGAGAGAGAGAGAGAGAGAGAGAGAGAGATAAGATCAATGTAATGTTCAGGACACTTGAAAACCGTGGTCAAAGAAAACACAACAGAATGTGATGATGATTAGATAACTAAGCTACTTTGGCTATATGAAGACAGAGAGCTGTCTTTGATAAAATATATGCTGGAAGGAACGCTAGAGTGGAAGCATGTAAGAGGAGAACAGTGTTACATGACGGTGAGCAACACAAGATATGGACTGGAAGAAGCCAGCGTGAGTGCATCAGGACGTCACAGGACAGATGTTGTTAGAGACTTACTACAGCTGACCACCAGTGAGAAGATAGCACTTGACGATGATGGTGATAATTTCGGAAAAAGCTCCTTGGTAGCATCAGAGCCTTAGGCTTTAACAGTGAACACTGAAAGGGAGACAACAATCCTAGATCAAACATAGGTTATAGCCATGAATCCCTTAAGAATTAATCACCATAAACTGTCCTGTTATTACACCAAATCTGATGTTGCTAGTTTTAAGCCGTACAGAAGGTAGTGAAAAATAACCACGTCATTTCTAATGAATAAGTCACAAAGCTAGATGTATGGTTGAGTGATAAGTTCAAGAACCTACCACTGGCAAACAAATTAAAGTAACATGATTGATTGATATGTTTAACAGTTGTAAATTGTCATGTTAGTCTAGTACTAGCTTAAGATTGGTATTTGTCATCTCAGTCTTCCATCAACTTTAGGTTGATAGTTGTAAGCTGTCATGTTAGTCTCCTGCCAACTTTTGGTTGATAGTTGTAAGCTGTCATGTTAATATCCTGCCGACTTTAGGTTGATAGTTGTAAGCTGTCATATCAGTAACCTACCAACTTTAGGTTGATAGTTGTAAGCTGTCATGTTAATATCCTGCCGACTTTAGGTTGATAGTTGTAAGCTGTCATATCAGTCACCTACCAACTTTAGGTTGATAGTTGTAAGCTGTCATGTTAGTCTCCTGCCATCTTTAGGTTGATAGTTGTAAGCTGTCATGTTAGTCTCCTGCCAACTTTAGGTTGATAGTTGTAAGCTGTCATGTTAGTCTCCTGCCAACTTTAGGTTGATAGTTGTAAGCTGTCATGTTAGTCTCCTGCCAACTTTAGGTTGATAGTTGTAAGCTGTCATGTTAGTCTCCTGCCAACTTTAGGTTGATAGTTGTAAGCTGTCATGTTAGTCTCCTGCCAACTTTAGGTTGATAGTTGTAAGCTGTCATGTTAGTCTCCTGCCAACTTTAGGTTGATAGTTGTAAGCTGTCATGTTAGTCTCCTGCCAACTTTAGGTTGATAGTTGTAAGCTGTCATGTTAGTCTCCTGCCAACTTTAGGTTGATAGTTGTAAGCTGTCATGTTAGTCTCCTGCCAACTTTAGGTTGATAGTTGTAAGCTGTCATGTTAGTCTCCTGCCAACTTTAGGTTGATAGTTGTAAGCTGTCATGTTTGTGTCCTCCCAACTTTAGGTTGATAGTTGTAAGCTGTCATATCAGTCACCTATCAACTTTAGGTTGATAGTTGTAAGTGTCATGTTAGTCTCCTGCCAACTTTAGGTTGATAGTTGTAAGCTGTCATGTTAGTCTCCTGCCATCTTTAGGTTGATAGTTGTAAGCTGTCATGTTAGTCTCCTGCCAACTTTAGGTTGATAGTTGTAAGCTGTCATGTTAGTCCCCTGCCAACTTTAGGTTGATAGTTGTAAGCTGTCATGTTTGTGTCCTCCCAACTTTAGGTTGATAGTTGTAAGCTGTCATGTTAGTCTCCTGCGAACTTTATGTTGATAGTTGTAAGCTGTCATGTCAGTCTCTTGCCAACATTAGGTTGACAGTTGTAAGCTGTCATATTAGTCTCCCGCCAACTTTAGGTTGATAGTTGTAAGCTGTCATATCAGTCACCTACCAACTTTAGGTTGATAGTTGTAGGCTGTCATGTTAGTCTCCTGCCAACTTTAGTTTGATAGTTGTAAGCTGTCATGTTAGTCTCCTGCCAACTTTAGGTTGATAGTTGTAAGCTGTCATGTTAGTCTCCTGCCAACTTTAGGTTGATAGATGTAAGCTGTCATGTTAGTCTCCTGCCAACATTAGGTTGACAGTTGTAAGCTGTCATGTTAGTCTCCTGCCAACTTTAGGTTGATAGTTGTAAGCTGCCATATCAGTCACCTACCATCTCTAGGTTGATAGTTGTAAGCTGTCATGGTAGTCTCCTGCCAACTTTAGGTTGATAGTGGTAAGCTGACATGTTAGTCTCCTGCCAACTTTAGGTTTATAGGAGAAAAACTGGACAGTTGTTCAATATAAGCTCTGGCAGATGAGTTTAGTTTAGTTTAGTTTAGTCGATGGATCAACATCACGGCACACGGGTGTAACCCATAAGTGCTCCGTTCTCCTCCTAACTCAAACCTGAGTCTGGAGAAACTCAGCTCAGTGCATGAACTCCGTAGCACCGGCGAGGATCCTGAAATACTTTGGTTTGATTTTTAACTTGAAATTTTGGCCGAGCAGTGCCGTTAGGCTACTCTTTTCCGATTTCCAACTGCCAAGGGATTTTTTACGTGCGCAATATCAAGCTTGACAGCGACTATCTTCTCTAAAACCTTCCCAAATGTATTTTGAAGGATGATGATCCTAAAGCAAGAAGTGAGTGGATTAACATTCACTGTAAATAACTGTAACATTGTCTTATACTCACTACTTAAGAGGTGAGTATAAGACAATGTTACAGTTGTTTACAGTGAATGTTAATCCACAGAGATCAGGCCATTACAAACAATGGTAATGTACGCATACACGTGAAACGTAGAGATCTCTTCATTCACACTGGACATAGCCATGACTCTCCACATGTAAACAATGGACATTTCTGTATAAATTTAAAACAAGAACATATCTGTATACATGTGAAACATTGTTATCTTTGTATAGGAGTGAAACATGTCATTTCCATTGGACATATATTTACACATGCGAAACATACACACCTCTGTATGCATGTGAAGAGTAGACATCTATGTATACATATAAAACATTGACATATCTATTTACTTGTGACACATTTAAATCTCTATATGCGAATTAGGCATGGATATTTTATGTAAAACATGAACATTTATCTTTATTAAAGCGTTGGCATCTCTGTATGCATGTAAAACATTGGTATCTCTGTAAACATAGGAAATATGGGCATTCACTTATACATGTGAAATTTGGTGATCTCTGTATACATTTGAAACATGGACAACTATGTATGCAGGTGAATCATAGATATGTCTGTATGTATGTGAAATATAGGCATCTCTGAATGCATTTGAAACATTTGAACATCTATTTATACATGCGAGACACGAATATCTCTGTATACACTTTAAACATTAACTTCTCTTTATACATGCGAGTCGTGAATATCTCTGTATACATGTGAAACACAGAAATCTCTTTATGTGAAAGACATCTCAGTATACCTGTGAAACATAGACATCACCGATAACAAATGAAGCTTGGACATCAATATATACATGTGAAACATAGACATCTCTCTTTACATGTGAAGCATAGACACTTCTGTATACATTTGAAACATCTCTGTATGTTAAACAACTCATTACAACCAGAATACAGAAATTAAGATGTAACATTCCAGTCAAAACATTCATTGCCTGCAAATTCTCTGAATAATCCACAGAAATCAAACGATTCTGAGAAACAGATAGAAGAGTTGAACAGAGACTCGAGAACCACAGAAAAGAAATTCCAAGATGAGGCAGAAGGGTCGAACACAAAAATCAGGGAACTGAAGGCAAATCCCCAAGTGGTGAGTCATCATCATCATCAAATGTCCTGCCAGCTGGCGTAGGCGTTCATGGCTCTCCACAGATCTCGGTCTTTGGCGTTCTGAATCAACTCTGCTGATGGTATACCTCCACGCCACTGTCTCAATCCATCCAGCATCATTTCTTTTGGTCTGCCTGTGCCTCTCTTCCCTTCGATCTTTCCAGTTGTCACGATGTTATCCCTCTTCTCATCACATGACCGAAGAAAGCTGTTTGTCTCTTTCTTATTGTTGGATATAATGTTCTAGTTTCATTAGCCTGACGCAGGCAGTCGTTGTTAGTTACTCTGGCAGTCCAAGGAATTCGCAACATTCGTCTCAG
The DNA here is from genome assembly GCA_014155875.1 of Cepaea nemoralis. Taxonomy (NCBI): domain Eukaryota; kingdom Metazoa; phylum Mollusca; class Gastropoda; order Stylommatophora; family Helicidae; genus Cepaea; species Cepaea nemoralis. Next base: position 59,257 of record JACEFZ010007417.1, read on the forward strand.
GAACCACATCTCTGTTGCTTCTAATTTCATCTTAATTTGTTCATTTACATTCCACGATTAACTGCCATACAACAAAACTGGTTCTACATAGCATTTCAGCACCCTCTTTCTTACATTCAGTGACAGTGACTTATTGCATAAGATACACTTCATTTTCTGAAATACGGCTTTTGCTTGGCCTATTTTGCTCTCAATCTCTGTTGTACATCTTCCATCTGATGTTATAAATGCCCCTTGGTATTTAAAATTATCAACTTGGTGAAGAATTTTCCCTTCTATTTCTATTTCACATTTCAGTGTCACTATTTCTTTAATATCACCATTGTTACTGTTTCCTTGATATTCAAGGAGAGTCATTTCTTTGCACTCTCTGTTACTAAATTGTCCAGCAATTGTTGCAGGCCTGTTGAATTATCTGCCACCAATACTATGCCATCTGCAAAGCGTATATTATTTATATTATAACCTCCTACCAGTATTCTTGGTGTCTCTTTCATCTCTCTCGTTATTACTTAGCTATGCAGGGAGAAGAGATCTGGTGACAAGACACACCTCTGTCATATTCCTTGCTTTATCTGTTCGAAGCTACCCTCTTTATTTCCCATTTTAATTGCTGCTAGTTGATTCCAGTAAATATTCTTTATTATTCTTAAAGCTTTCCCATTAATGTTGATATCTTCCACCATTTTAATCAGTTCATCATGTTTTACTTTATCAAATACCTTAATATAATCTATGAAGTACAAATATTTGTCTGTTTGTTTCTCTATTGACCTTTATATTAGTGCCCGTAATGTATATATTGCATTGTTTGTGCTCTTTCCCTCCACAAATTCATACTTTTCTTCACTATTTTCCATTTTTATTTTATTTCTGGTTCTTCTCATTATGATTCTGAGTAGAAGCTTAGTGATATGCTTTATGAGGTTAATTGTACAATAATCTTCACATTACATTGCTCCTGGTCTTTTTGGTATAGTTATAAATACAGATTTCAGGATATCACTATGTGAGTATACAGCAGTTATTCAGTAGTTTATAGTGAATGTTAGTCCATAGAGATCAGGCTATTGCAAACATTGGTCATATATGTATACATGTGTAATTTAGACATCTCTTTATACACTCTGGACATAGACATTTTTGTAAATCATGGACATCTGTGTATACATGTGAAACACGGACATCTCTGTATAAGTGTGAAACCTGAACATATCTGTATACAGGTGAAACATAGACATATTTGCACAGATATGAAAAAGGGTAATCTCAATTAGACATATTTTTATACACGTGAAACATAGACATCTCTGTATTTATGTGAAACATAGGCATCTCTGTATGCATGTGAAGCATAAAAATATCTGTATACATGTGAACCACGAACATCTCTTTATACATATGAGACATGAATATCTCTGTATAGATGTGAAACACAGACATCTCCGTATAAATATGAAATATATCTTTATGTTAAACAACTTATTACAATCAGGAAAAAAAAAAAGAAATTAAGATTTAATAGTCAATTTAGTCATGCAAAGTCTGAAAATTCGATGAATAATTAACAGAAATCAACTGATTATGAGAAGCAGATAGAAGAGTTGAATAGAGACTCGAAAGTCACAGAAAAGACATTCAAAGATGAGGGAGATGGGTTGAACACAATCAGGAAACCGAAGGCAAATCCCCAAGAGGTGAGTATAAGACAATTATTCATGTTTTTAACATGAATGTTAGTCCACAGAAATCAAGCCATTGCAAACATTGGTCATATATGTATACATGCGAAATGTAGACATCTCTTTATACACTCTGGACATAGACATTTATGTCCACATGTAATACACAGACATCTCTGTATACATGTGAAACATAGACATCTCTGTATACATGTGAAACATAGACATCTCTGTATAGATGTGAAACATAGACATCTCTGTATAGATGTGAAACATAGACATCTCCGTATACATGTGAAACATCTCTTCATGTTAAACAACTTATTACAGTCAGACACAAGCAATAAAGATTTAATATTCCAATAAGACATTCAAAGCCTGCAAATACGATGAATAATCCACAGACATCAACCGATTATGAGAAACAGACAGAAGAGTTTAAAAGAGACTCGAAAGTCACAGAAAAGGAGTTCCAAGATGAGGCAGAAGGGTTGAACATAAACATCAGAGAACTGCAGACAAATCCCCAAGAGGTGAGTATAAGGCAATTATTCGGTTTTTTACCGTGAATGTTAGTGTACAGAGATCAGGCCATTGCAAACATTGGTCATATATGTATACATGTGAAATGTAGACATCTCTTTATACACTCTGAACATTGACATGTCTGTCAACATGTAAAACATCTTTATACATGTGAAAAACGGACCCTTCAGTATACATGTGAAAATTGGACGTTCTGTATACACATAAAACATAGACATCTCTATATACATGTGAAACATGGACATATTCGTATATATGTTAAACATGGCCATCTCTATTAGACATTTCATTATACACATGAAGCATTGATATCTCTTTATACATGTGAAGCATGGATATCTCTGTATACATATGAAACATGAACATCTCTTTATACATGCAAGACAGGACAATCTCGGTATACATATGAAACATGGGATCTCTGTATACACATGAATCAAAAACATCTCTGTATACATGTGAAACACACACTTCTCTGTACACATTCGAGCCATGAACATCTCTTTATACATACGAGACATTAAAATCCCTATATAAATGTGAAGCATAGATATATCTCTATGCATATGAAACATAGACATCTCTGTGTAAATGTGAAATATCACTTTACGTTAAACAACTTATCACAATCAGAAAAAAAAAATGAAATTAAGATTTCAAATTCTAGTCGAGACACTCAAAGACAGCAAATGTGATAAATAATCCACAGAAAATCAACCGATTTTGAGAAACTGACAGAAGAGTTGTACAGAGACTCGAATGTCACAGAAAAGAAGTTCCAAGATGAGGCAGAAGGGTCGAAGACAAAAATCAGGGAACTGAAGACAAATCCCCAAGAGGTAAGTATACTATTCAGTTGTTTACAGTGAATGTTAATCCACAGAGATCACTCCATTGCAAACATTGGTCATATATGTATACATATGAAATTTAGACATCTCTTTATACATTCTTGACATAGACATTTCTATCCACATGTAAAACTTGGACCTCTCTGTATACTTGTGAAACATGGATATTTCTGTATATAGGTGAAAAAAGACATAATTGTATAGATGTGAAATATGACTGTCTCTATTAGACCATCTCTTTATACACGTGACGTATTGACATCTATGTATACATGTGAAACACGAACATCTCTTTATACATACAAGACATGAAAACCTCTGTATAAACGAAAAACATGAACAACACTTACGAGACATGAATGTCTCAGTATAAATATGAAACATAGACATCTCTATATGTATGTGTAACACAGATATCTCTTTATGTGAAACATGGACATCTTTTATAACAGGTGAATCTTAGGCATCTCTTTATACATGTGAACATAGACATCTTTATATGCATTTGAAACATAAACATCTCTTTATATTTATGAAACATATACAACTCTGTATACGTGTGAAATATAGACATATCTGTATATACGTGACACATAGACAACTCTGTATACATATGAAACATTAACATCTCTTTATACACGCGAGACATGAATAGCTGTGTATAAAGTCGAGCATATATATATATATATATATATATATATATATATATATATATATATATATATATATATATATATATATATATAATATATATATATATATATATATATACTAGCTGACCCGGCCCGGCTTCGCCCAGTCCTTTTTGGGGAGCATCTCATTTAATTCATATAAGTAGTCATATAAGTTCCCGTTCCCGTTACCGACTGTCTGTCTGTCTGTCTGTCTGTCTGTCTGTCTGTCTGTCTGTCTGTCTGACCCGGCCCGTCTTCGCCCAGACCCTGATGGGGAGCATCTCATTTAATTCATATAAGTAGTCATATAAGTTCCCGTTCCGACTATCTATCTGTCTGTCTGTCTGACCCGGCCTGGCATCGCCCAACACCTGGTGGGGAGCATCTCATTTAATTCATATAAGTAGTCATATAAGTTCCCGTTCCCGACTGTCTGTCTGTCTGTCTATCTATCTATCTATTTATCTGTCTGTCTGTCTGACCCGGCCCAGCCCATGGTGGAGAGCATCTCATTTAAATTATATAAGTAGTCATATAAGATCCCGTTCCCGACTATCTGTCTGACTGTCTGTCTGTCTTGGGTAAATGTAGGAGGGAGGAGGAAAATGAAGGTGGAGGAGGGAAGAGGAGGGAGGAGGAGGGAGGAGACAGGAGGAGTAGGGAGGAATAGGAGGGAGAGGAGGGATTAGGAGGAGGGAGGAGTAGGGTAAAGGAGGGGGCGAGGAGGAGGGAGGAGGAAGAGGGAGGAGGAGGGAGAAGGAGGGAGGAGGAGAACGCAGGAGGAGAAGGGAGCAGGAGGAGGAGAGGGAGGAGGAGGGAGAGGGGGAGGAGGGGGAGGAGGGAACATCTCTGTATACATGTGAAACATAGACATCTCTGTATACATGTGAAACATAGACATCTCTGTATAGATGTGAAACAAGACATCTCTGTATAGATGTGAAACATAGACATCTCCGTATACATGTGCCCCCATCTCTTCATGTTAAACAACTTATTACAGTCAGACACAAGAAAATAAGATTTAATTTTCCAAATTTAAAGGAAATTCAAAGCCTGCAAATACGATGAATAACCACAGACATAAACCCCGATTATGAAAACAGACAGAAGATTTTAAAAAGAGACTCGAAAGTCACAGAAAGGAGTTCCAAGAGAGGCAGAAGGGGTTGAACATAAACATCAGAGAACTGCAGACAAACCCCCCAAGGGGTGAGTATAAGGCAATTTTTCGGTTGTTTACTGTGAATTTTAGTATACAGAGATCAGGCCATTGCAACCATTGGCCCATAAGGGGATACATGTGAAATGTAGACATCTCTTTATACACTCGGACATTGACATGTCTGTCCACATGTAAAACACTACATCTCTTTATTCATGAAAAAATATTGCATTTTGGTATACATGTTAAAATTGGTCGTTGTGTTACAAAAAAAACCTAGACATCTCTATATACATGTGAAACATAGCATTTTTGTATATATGTGAAACATGGTCATCTCTATTAGACATCTCTTTATACACATGAAGATGATTTTTCTGTATGCACATAAAACATGAAATCTCTTTATACATGCAAGAAAGGACAATCTCGCTATGCATGTGAAACATGGCGTCTCTGTATACACATGAAACAAAAACATCTCTGTATACATGTGAAACACACCTTCTCTACACATGTGAGCCATGAACATCTTTTTTATACATACAGATTTTTAAAACCCCTATATAAATGTGAAGCATAGATATACTCTATGCATATGAAACATAGACATCTCTGTGTAAATGTGAAATATCACTTTACTTTAAAAACAACTTATCACAATCAGAAAAAAAAAATAAAATTAAGATTTAAATTTTCTAGTCGAGACATTCAAAGACTGCAAATGTGAAAAATAATCCACAGAAATCAACCGATTTTGAGAAACTGACAGAAGAGTTGTACAGAGACTCGAATGTCACAGAAAAGAAGTTCCAAGATGAGGCAGAAGGTCGAAAGACCAAAATCAGGGAACTGAAGACAAATCCCCAAGAGGTAAGTATACTATTCAGTTGTTTACAGTGAATGTTAATCCACAGAGATCACTTCCATTGCAAACATTGGTCATATATGTATACATATGAAAATTTTGACATCCTTTATTTTCATTCTTGACATAGACATTTCTATCCACATGTAAAACTTGGACCTCTCTGTAAACTTGTGAAAAATGGATATTTCTGTAAAAAGGTGAAAAAAAAACATAATTGTATAGATGTGAATATGACTGTCTCTATTAACCATCTCTTTATACACGTGACGTATTGACATCTATGTATACATGTGAAACACGAACATCTCTTTTACATACAGACATGAAACCCTCTGTATAAACGAAAAACATGAACAACACTTACGATGACATGAATGTCTCAGTATAAATATGAAACCTAGACATCTCTATATGTATGTGTAACACAGATATCTCTTTATGTGAAACATGGACATCTTTTATAACAGGTGAATCTTAGGCATCTCTTTATACATGTGAACATAGACATCTTTATATGCATTTGAAACATAAACATCTCTTTATATTTATGAAACATATACAACTCTGTATACGTGTGAAATATAGACATATCTGTTATATACGTGACACATAGACAACTCTGTATACATATGAAACATTAACATCTCTTTATACACGCGAGACATGAATAGCTGTGTATAAGTCGAGCAATATATATATATCATATATATATATTATATATATATATATTATATATATATATATATATATATATATATCATATATATATATAATATATATATATTACTAGCTGACCCGGCCCGGCTTCGCCCAGTCCTTTTTGGGGAGCATCTCATTTAATTCATATAAGTAGTCATATAAGTTCCCGTTCCCGTTACCGACTGTCTGTCTGTCTGTCTGTCTGTCTGTCTGTCTGTCTGTCTGTCTGTCTGACCCGGCCCGTCTTCGCCCAGACCCTGATGGGGAGCATCTCATTTAATTCATATAAGTAGTCATATAAGTTCCCGTTCCGACTATCTATCTGTCTGTCTGTCTGACCCGGCCCTGGCATCGCCCAACTCCTGGTGGGGAGCATCTCATTTAATTCATATAAGTAGTCATATAAGTTCCCGTTCCCGACTGTCTGTCTGTCTGTCTGTCTTATCTATCTATCTATCTATCTGTCTGTCTGTCTGACCCGGCCCAGCCCATGGTGGAGAGCATCTCATTTAAATTATATAAGTAGTCATATAAGATCCCGTTCCCGACTATCTGTCTGACTGTCTGTCTGTCTTGGGTAAATGTAGGAGGGAGGAGGAAAGAGGGAGGTGGAGGAGGGAAGAGGAGGGAGGAGGAGGGAGGAGACAGGAGGAGTAGGGAGGAATAGGAGGGAGGAGGAGGGATTAGAGGAGGAGGGAGGAGTAGGGTGAGGAGGAGGCGAGGAGGAGGGAGGAGGAAGAGGGAGGAGGAGGGAGAAGGAGGGAGGAGGAGAACGCAGGAGGAGAAGGGAGCAGGAGGAGGAGAGGGAGGAGGAGGGAGAGGGAGGAGGAGGGAGGAGGAGGAGAGAGTAGGAGGAGGGAGGAGGCGGAGGGAGAAGGAAGAGGGAGGAGGAGAGGAGAAGGAGGAGAAGGAGGAGGGAGGAGGAGGAGGAGGGAAGAGGAGGGGGAAGGAGGAGGAGGAGGAGGAGGGAGGAGAGGAATGTGAAGGGAGGAGGAGGGAGGAGGTAGAGGGAGGAGGAGGAGGAGGGAGGCGGAGAGAGGAGGAGGAGGGAGGAGGAGGAAGAGGGAGGAGGAGGAATGTGAAGGGAGGAGGAGGGAGGAGGTAGAGGGAGGAGGAGGAGGAGGTAGAGGGAGGAGGAGGGAGGAGGAGGAGGGAGGAGGCGGAGAGGAGGAGGAGGAAGGAGGAGGGGAGGAGGAAGGGAGGAGGAAGAGGAGGAGGATGGGAGGAGGAGTGATGAGGAGGAGGGAGGAGGAGGAGGGAGGAGGAGGGATGAGGAGGAGGGAGGAGGAGGAAGAGGGAGGAGGAGGAATGTGAAGGAGGAGGAGGGAGGAGGTAGAGGGAGGAGGTAGAGGGAGGAGGAGGAGGGAGGATGTGAGGAGGAGGAGAGGAAGGAGGAGGGGGAGGAGGGAGGAAGAAGGAGGAGGAGGGAGAAGGAGGGATGAGGAGGAGAGGGAGGAGGAGGAATGTGAAGGGAGGAGGAGGTAGAGGGAGGAGGAGGAGGGAGGAGGAGAAGGGAGGAGGAGGGATGAGGAGGAGGGAGGAGGAGGAGAGTGGAGGAGGAAGGAGGAGGGGGAGGAGGGAGGAGGGAGAAGGAGGGATGAGGAGGAGGAGGGAGGAGGAGGAAGAGGGAGGAGGAGGAATGTAAAGGGAGGAGGAGGGATAGGGAGGAGGGGGAGGGGAAGGGGAAGAGGAAGAGGGTAGGAGGAAGAGTGGAGAGGAGGAGGGAGGAGGGAGGAAAAATGAGGAGGGAGGAGGAGAGAGGAGGAGGAGGGAGGAGGAGGAAGAGGGTGGAGGAGGGAGGAGAAGGAAGGAGGAGGAAGAAGGAGGAGGAAGAGGGAGGAGGAGGATGGAGGAGGGAGAGGGAGGAAGAGGGAGGAGAAGGAAGGAGGAGGAAGAGGGAGGAGGAGGAAGAGGGAGGAGGGAGAGGGAGGAGGGGAAGATGAAGAGGGTAGGAGGAGGAGGAGGGGAGAGGAGGAGAAGAAGGGAGAAGGAGGGAGGAGGAGAAGGATGAGGATGGGAGGAGGAGGGGAGAGGAGGAGGGAGGAGGCAGAGTGAGAAGAAGGAAGGAGGAGGAGGAAGGAGGGAGAGGAAAGAGGGAGAATGAGGAGGGGAGGAAGGAAAGGGAGGTGGAAGAGGAGGAGGGAGGAGGAAAGAGGTAGGGGGAGGAGGAGGTAGAGGGAGGAGGAGGAGGAAGGAAAGGGAGGAGGAAGAGGAGGAGAAGGGAGGAGGAGGGTGGAGGGAGGAGGAGGAGGTAGAGGGAGGAGGTAGGAGGAGGAAGAGGGAAGAGGGAGAAGGAGGAGGGAGGATGATGAGGGAGAAGGAGGCAGGAGGAGGAGGAGTGAGGCAGGATGAGGTAGAGGGATGAGGAGGAGGGAAGATGAGCGAGGAGGGGGGAGGAGGCGGAGGGAGTAGGAGGGAGGAGGATGGAGGAGGAGGGGAGAGGAAGAGGGAGAAGGAAGAGGGAGAAGGAGGAGGGAGGAGGAGGGAGAGGGATGAGAGGGAGGAGGAAGAGGAGGAGGGTGGAGGGAGGAGGTAGAGGGAGGAGAAGAGTGGAGGAGAGAGTTCGCCATTCCGAATTCATACTCGTCTAGTTCTTCCCTTCTACACGACAGTAGATAACTTCCTTACACATAAAAAGATGAATTGTTATTGATATTGCCGTGGCATGGAGGAATATCAGCAGCAGAGTTGATCTAAAAAACCAAAGACTGAGATCTACGGAGAGCCATGAACGCCTACGCCAGCCGGCACGGCACTTGATGATGATGATTGCCGTGTGACGATTCTGTGTAGTCACGTCATTTTCTTCCCTTCCCTAGCGTTTTGGTTCGGGGATTCTTTCATCATCATCATCATATATTTACGTACGTATTTTGGGAGGGGGAGGAGGGAGGAGGAGGAAGAAGAAAAAAAAACTATGACAGTTGACAGCTCTGGAATGAAAGGAAGGCGTGTAGAAAATTTCATCTCAATCGGATGGGCCGTTCGCGAACAAATAAAGGACATACATATTTACATACATACCTATATATATACATACACTTTGTTTTATAGATATAGATATATATGTATACATGTAGAAGATAGACATTTCTTTATATGAAACAAACATTTCTGTGTACGTGGGAACATAGACATCCCTGTTTTCAAGTGAAACATAGACATCTCTGTGTACATGTGAATCATATACATCTCATAGACGTCGGGCATTAGACACTGTCTCCAAATAGTTTAAAACAATTAACAGGTCAATACTCGATTGTTTGGTAGATGTATATGACTACCGAGCCATGGGATAGATACCACTTTATGGGTGTGGTGGCTAATAAAACTTTCTTCCCAAAATAACTGCTGACAAAAGTCCGACTTGGAGTAATCAGTAGTTTATCTTTTGTGGCGTATTCTATCATAAAGTCGTCAATGTCTCTCGACACCTCTGTGTTCTTGAATATGGGGGGCATCTCAGCAAAGTACTCTTTCGGGTCGTCTGTGTACCAGTACCGCTGGGGTTAGACAGATAGTGGTACACCTAGATCTTCCCACCCTGCACTGACAACCACCCAAGGAGTGTTAGTCTACTCAGCCCCTACCAGATATGGGACACTGACTGTCCTTTCCTCCCTACCTAGGTACCCTTCTCGATAGAGGTCTCACCCTGGACAACACACATGACGTCAAGCAAAACATGGTAACAGAAAAATGCAAAATTGAATAAACAAAAAGCGTCCAAATACGAAAAATAACAAGTCGGTTAGAACATAGGGCTATCTACAGCTGTGACTTCAGAAAGTAGAAGCGGTTCCGGAATGATCCAACTGTCATCATTAAGCACGTTAGACTCAGTTAAGTGTACGTCTGGTCGGTTTCGTTGACTCACCGGATCCCACGAAGCTGAGCTGACTGCAAAGTTGTGGACCCTTTCGGCTTCCTCCAAGTCTCCGGTGAAGATCACCTACAATGAACCGTCCTGAGATTCACTAACAGGATGTCTATATACACGCCATCCGTTAACAAGGTGTCCCATGGTTGCGTAGACGCACAACTAGATTCTTAAGCAAAAGTCTGACTTGGAGACCCTATGGCACTAGGTGTCCCCACTGAAGTTCAAAATGAGGCACTAACTTGTAGAGTGTGGGAGTTCCACTAAATTCAATGGATTGCAAATCACAACAGTCTGTTCTCCCCTACAGGGCCTGTTAATTTCTGGGAAGTTTCATCAATACTGGGTATAACAGCACTCAGTTCAGATGACTCGCTCTGGGTCTGATAAGTTCCACAAAGCATCATTGACCTTGTGTCTAAAGTCAATATTGTACAAGACTATTACGTTGACAAGTGGGATCCCAACTGGATCGTATCACGTAGCGTGACGGCCATCTGAAGATTCAAAATACAAACGTCTATTTCAGACACTCTGTCGAGTAGACCACATCAGGGCCTTATCTATAAAATTATAGTGTCATGTTGACAGAAGTACTCGTCGGACTTGTTGATAAGTCACGGTAGGTAGTAAATGACTGTTATAGTATGTCCCACAAAGAATGCCTTCATTCACGATCAATTATTTTGAAAACTGTCTGTTGCATCGGTATGAAATTTTTCCAGCCGTCTTATAGTTACCCCCACCCAAGGAATATGTCTTTGATAGGTCCAAAAACAACTTAAATCATCGAAAGCGGTGACATTTCTTTGGTGTTTTGCTGAACAACTAGTGATTTCTCGCTAAAAATGTATGTTTACAGTAATGGAAGTCCCGCCTATTCAGATGACAACGCAAGGCGTATCCGGATTCGTATGGGAGTGGGTGCAATGAAAGAACTAGCTTAAAAGTCGACAGGTTCGGCTGCATTGCACCGGGTTTTTATCCCATATGGCTCAGTTTCTTTCCGCAGCGCCGAAAGCGTCGCACAAAGCCGTAGCTCCAGCGACGACCCTCGGGAGTCTCCGAAAAAATGCACTCGTGAAATGAAGGACGAGGCCCGGAATCGAACAAACAACCTTCGGAGCCCGAGTCAGGCGGCTTGATCACTTCACCACGGAGAATCCCGAGAGGGGTTGCAATGTGTAATATTAGTAAAGACAGAGAATTTACAGAGGCATGGGGTAAATAATCTGTAAATTAACAGGAAAGCAGAAGGAATATATTTCTTACCTTATTTTTCATTTCCTTCTTGTTTCTTCAGCTGCTGGTTAATAAAGTGTACACAAGTATTCATGTTAGCTTTTTATATTGAGTTAGTGAAAGCTTCCAAATAGGTGTGCGTTAATGTGCGTATGGAGTGACCAGAAATGATACCGCAATTTAGTCATCATGTTTCCATTTTTAAGGATCTGTTCAGCAGTCTGTGTAGTTTGTTCACACATACATGGGTAACAGACCCGCTTTGAGTCTTCGTGATAGATAGATAGATAGATAGATAGATAGATAGATAGATAGATAGATAGATAGATAGATAGATAGATAGATAGATAGATAGATAGATAGATAGATAGATAGATAGATAGATAGATAGATAGATAGATAGATAGATAGATAGATAGATAGATAGATAGATAGATAGATAGATAGATAGATAGATAGATAGATAGATAGATAGATAGATAGATAGATAGATAGATAGATAGATAGATAGATAGATAGATAGATAGATAGATAGATAGATAGATAGATAGATAGATAGATAGATAGATAGATAGATAGATAGATAGATAGATAGATAGATAGATAGATAGATAGATAGATAGATAGATAGATAGATAGATAGATAGATAGATAGATAGATAGATAGATAGAACAAACTTTATTTTCAAAGGGTTAAGAGTTGGGCACGCAGGCCCGTCTAACATTCTGCCCTTCTATCACTCTCTTTCATACATTATTTCATTCACACATCATTCAAGGCTAACAGAGAACAGCAACAATATAAAAGATATGCATTATAAAGGCATGGGCAAAATGCGAACATCAAAACTACACGACACAGTAAAATTAGATAATGGTCTGACACTTGTTATTAGCCATGTGGAATATACTGGCCTATCAAAAGGGGACTGGCTGTTATACTAGGGTTTTGTTATTATTATTATTATCTCTATTATTAAGGGGGAAGATAATCCGTACTGAGATAGTGTTCGAGTAATTTGCGATTATATGAATAGGGATTGGTGATGTCTTTGATTTCTTGTGGAAGATTGTTCCACAGCTGAGCTGCAGAGTACGTTAAGCTTGTTTTGTATAAGTCAATCCTAGGCTTCGGAATGTGTAATATATTTAAACGTTTACTGTGTCTAGCATTATATTTAAACAATGGCCAAAGGTAATTTGGGGCATTCCGATGCAGGATTTTGTGAATTAGTTTAGCTTTATTGAAAAGCAGGCGTTTGCGGAGTGGTAGTAACTGAAGGCGTTTATACAGGCTAGGATTGTCAGATAAATGTTTGTTATAAATTAGACTCATGGCCCGTTTCTGGAGTGAGTAAAGTCGTTTGGTGTTTGAATTAGAACAACCGTCCCAGATTGTAGAGCAGTAGTCAAAGTGTGTCTGTATATGAGAAGTATAGAATAGTTTCCTTGTGTCCTCATCAAGGAAGTGTTTAATTTTGGCGAGTTGGTAGACTTTTTTCGCTGTTTGTTTAATAAGCGCTTGAACGTGGGAATTAAAGGTTAGGTTTCTATCAATGATTATGGCTAATGTTTTGTGCTCACTTACACTTTCTACTGGCATGTTATCGATGTGAAGTTGAAGTGATGTGTGTGAGCTTATAGTTTGAAGTCTTTGTCTGGTTGTTAGTAACATTGATTTTGTTTTAGTGATGTTAATTTGCATACGGTTTGAATAGCTCCACCAAACTACATTATTTAATTCTTGTTGTAAAGACGACTCCAATAAAATACAGTTTTCAGCATTTGTGTACACTGTACAGTCGTCTGCAAATAGATCGCAGGACGACGAAAGATGTAAAGGTAGATCGTTAATATATATGGCAAACAATAGAGGGCCAAGAATAGAGCCTTGCGGTACTCCAATATTGAAGGTAGTGGTATGAGACAGACATTTATTATGTGATACTACTTGCTTTCTGTTTGATAGAAAAGATGATATTAGAGTGACTACATTAGGGCCAATTTTCATTGTCTCAAGTTTTTTAATTAAAATAACATGGTCTATCATATCAAATGCTTTCTTGAAATCAATAAACACAGTTCCACATAGACTGTTGTTGTTTATATTCTGGTGCCAATTTTCTATCATGTTTGTTAGGGCCGTATGGCAAGAATATTTTGGTCGAAATCCTGATTGGTTGTCAACAATAAGCTTGTTGCGAACTAAATACTGTAATGTTACTTTATGGATGTGTTTTTCTAGTGGCTTAGATAGTGATGATAGTAAGGAAATGGGTCTGTAATTGTTCGGGAGATCATTGTCCAATGAACCAGATTTAAGAAGAGGGTACACTTTAGCGATTTTGAGAGCTGATGGAAAGTGGCCTTTGGTGAGACACTGATTATATACATAGGTTAGTGATATACAGATCACTGGCGCAGCACAACGGAGAATCCGGTTGCTGATTCCATCTAACCCAGATGAGGTTGTGTTTTTTAGGTTACTGAGGTAAGTGAATACCTCAGTGATTGTCATTAGCGGTATGTCGGAAAGAATATCGCCGGAGCATCTATTCTCGCAAAACGATGACAGTAAAGATAAGTTGCAAGGAGAATTAGGTATTGAAGCCTTCAACTGGTCTATGTCAGTTTGAAAAAAATTACTGAATTGGTCGCATGTAATATGATTTGATGGTAAAGAATTTCGGAAGTTATACTTGTTTGTCAAGGTGTTAATTGCCTTCCATATATCCTTACTATTTGTTTTATCCATTACTAAGTTCTTAAAGTAATTTTTCTTTTCCCGTCGTATGGTATATTGAACTTTGTTTCTAAGAGTACGGTATGCGCTGAGATCCCGCTTTTTATGTGCTTTATCTCTGTCTCTCATAATTTCAAGTATTTCCTGGGTGATCCAAGGTGGCTTGACGTGGTGTTTTACTCGAACTTCCTTGATTGGCACATGTCTATCAAAAACATCAATAAAGGTTTTCATCCAGAATTCCAGAGCATCATCCGGGTCAGGAAGCTGATAAACATTGTCTAGAGGTGAACTGAGCAAGTCCTGTAAAAATGCGTTTTGGTTGAAATGTTTGTAACTTCTATATTTTACACTTATGTGTTTATGTTTAGGAGTTTTAATTCCTTGTTTAGACCACGTGCAGCATATTGGGTAGTGATCGCTCATTGCACAATTGGGTACAGCGCATTCTATGATGTTGTCTGAGCAAGTTACATAAATGTGATCTATGACTGTTGAAGATGACTTTGTTACTCTAGTAGCCTGTTGTACTATTTGTTGGAAATTGTATGATGCAATTATATTTCCCCATATTATGTTGGATTTGTTGGTGTCAATGTTAAAGTCTCCGAGTAGTATAATTTCCTTCCCGGAAGCGAAAACCACATCCATCATGGTAGTGAAGTTTTCGTACCAGACGTGTCCAGCACTGGGATTTCGATAGAGGTAGCCAATTATCAGGGGTGTGCGGTTTTGAAGTTTTAGCTCTAACCACATACATTCTATTTCGCAAGTTTCAAAGTCTAGCCTACGGTGAGCATTTAGTAAATTAGAAACATAGGTTACTATGCCTGTCTCTTGTTTCCTACAGGGATCCCTTCTAAAAACTTTGTACCCTTTAATAGATATGTCCTCATCTGAAATGTTATCATTAAGTCTACTTTCACTAAGGCCGAATAAATGAAAATTTTGATTAAGAATAGAAGATAACTCTGGTAGATTGTTAAATAAGCTGCAAATGTTTAAGTGTCCAAGGCGTATTCCTGACTTATTGAGCCAGTGTTGCCACTTCTCAGACATTTCATCCATGAAGAAAGTGTAAATTAGTCAAAGTTAAGCAAAAATACAAGATCATTTTTAAAAAAATCACAATTACATTAACTTACAAAATATCAGTAATACAAATAGATATGTAAATGACAATATTATAACGATATAACTAATTAGACCAACGAATATAATGCAAACACGGAACAAAACGAATTAAAGAACATACAACAAATAATTAACCTGAAAAAAAACTACTTCACAAGCTAAGTAACCAACTGTTATCCAAAAGAATTAATAAATGACCATACAAGTCAATGTCTCTGTTTAAAGCGGGGTATCCCACACGGGAAATAAAACGTTAAACAGTAAGCAGAAGGAAGAACAGTGAAGACCCCCTCACTCACAGTAAAAACACAATGAAAAGTATTATAAAGCTATACAGCTAAGTACTATCCATTAATATAAAGTCAAAACAAGTTAATGTTTGTAGTTGCTTATAACCTAATATGTTACTAGACCAAGTAGTAACCAAATATGCAGATAAACGTTCAAGGAGAGGCTCTTTCTTGTACCGAGATCCGGTGTAGCTTTGTGCTAAGTTGCTAGTAAATACCAGGTTGTGTTGGTTGTTGGTATAGCGACATTATAAGTGCTTGACGAAGTGTAGCTGGGCTATACCGTGTGAGGTGCAACCATTCTGGGTTACAATGAAATGGGTACTGATGATGTCTCATGGGTATGTAATGACTACCAACTAGAGCCTCTGGTTGGTGGCTTACAGGAGGTTGTGGTGGCACATCATTGTTGCTGAGAGTTGGTTCCTTTCTGGGGAGAATAGGAAAAATATCTTCGTAATTATTACCCTCCTGTGTGAAAGTATTTAACGGACTTGGTGTAGTGGTAGTGTCCCGTCTGGCTTGGATTTCAGGTGCAGTGGTTATGAGTGGTCTGCAAACTTCTGTCCTATTGGTACTTGATGTGACGGGAGTATGTCGTCTGGCTTGAGTTTCAGGAGTAGCTAAAAGTGCCCGGCGCGATCCCGTATTGGATGTATGGTATGTCCGTTCAGGATATTTGATATTCTTGGCGAGAAAACTGGTGCCCAATGTAGACAAATGTATTTGATCCTTATAAAGACTCTTTTTTGGTGCACCAGCCTGTGAAGTGAATGATGCTGTGTTGTTGATGAATTGTATCATGTTTTGAGAACAGAACTTCTGCAAAATGTTGTTATTTATGTCAGCTAGACGGCGCTGCTGTCCATAACTTGGTGATATGATGGAGGAGAAGAAAATGGATGAGTTAGGAAAAGTGTGACGTAATCCGTTCAAGAGTGCCAGTAGTTGAGACCCTGTGATTTGTTGGTTGTTCATGGTGTCGGTGATACCAATATGTACGCTTGCCCTTCTAACGCTATGATTAACAGCCAACCTGCTAATCTTGTCTGTTAGCCGGTCTACACCAGCCCCAGGCAGTGGGATTATTGAAACAATGTCTGTGTCTGACGTGGCCATTCTGTCGCTGTATAAACCTTTCATTAAGGAATCGCCTAGTATAATATGTGTACAGTCAAGTCATGCTGTCTGTACATGTTGGTTTTCAGCACGTCTCGCCCGTTGTTTCATCCATTTCCGATTATCAGCAGTCTTTATGTCTCCATGTGGTTCTCTCGATGTATCTTGTAGGCTTGTCTTGTCCGTTGGCAGCATGTTAGAGCACTGTAGGTTTTCTGGTGACTTTTCTTGAAGTACTTCGAACCTATTGCTTATTTTGACGTCAAAGGGGTAGACTGCTTGTTGTTGTTTATCTTTCGTCTGCGCATTGAGGTAGTTTGTTGTTGTTTATCTTCCTCTGCGCATTGAGGTGTTTTCATAGCGCTTATCTGTTCTGGGTGGGATTGAGCTTCCCCAAGATTTCCCTAAGGATGAAGCGGTTGCTTGGGAATTACATGCTTCTTCGGTTTGGTTGGTAGAGGACACATTCTGTAAGATTTGAACTGTATTTCTCAGCAGCAAATTTTCGTCTCGCAGGAGTGCGACTTCTGTCTTGAGAGCATTGTAATCACTGCTTATCTTGTTGTTTGCTTCAATGTTGGTTGAAACAGTGACAATGAGCGCCTTTAGTGATTGTTCTAGATCCCCAATGCGCTGTTTACAGTCGCACGAATGTCCATTGATAGTTAAGATGCTATTGTTATCTGAGGCAGTTACTTCTTCAACAATGTCAACATTGGGTTCTATGTTGTTTTGGATACGCTCCATTGGGTATTCAATGGCCAAGAGCACTGGTGGGTTGGCAGGCCTCGTGTTGATGTTGTCATGTACACTCATCGTATGAGTTAATTGACGAACATTGTTAGCTGGTGTGCTGTCGACAGCTGTAGTTGTGGGCTGCGTAGATTCGGTGAATGCCTGTGTCGAGTTTTCAAGATCAACAAAATCTACTTTTAGCCAGGAATTAATGTTTTCAATACTGCCCTGTGTCATGAGTTTACTTTTACTGTGGTACAAATGTATCGTAATCACTGGCGTCGTAATCAGATCCTCAACGTGGGCCCCGTGCTTATCTTGCCTGAGTTCAATTAGTTCAAGCCTGTAGTAGTTGAGTAGGCAAGTTCGGAATGCCTCATAATGGAGTGTGTTGTTGAAGGAAACAGTAACACACTGTCCTGAGTTGGTGTGTTTGACGACTAGGCCGTTGGGATTTAGTGCACTTGGATAGCTTATTCTTCACGGCCCTCTCTTTGTTTAGTGTGTAAGTTTTATTGACAGCCGATCGTAAACCTGAGCGAGTCCTTTCACCATTCACTTCCAATACGGAGCACTCTCCTTCCCCTGACATTATTGCATAATATTACGAATAACTAAACTTGAAGAACGCAGCAATCGCATTGTTATCTAGCCACGCCGCGGGCAATTTGAGGTCCCGTGGTTGTATCTGACACGCCTCGTGCACTTGATTGGTTAAAATTTAATAATGTTCAACTATCACTCAAATGAATATTATATATAACACACATTTTTGCGATAATCAAACACTTGTATTAATCTAAAAACTATTTAACCACATCCTCAGAATCACAACGAGCACATTGATATAAAAATCCATGATAGGTGATTCAGCTGCAGTAATAATAATCCGAGAAGTAAGAGATACGAAAACACGTCTTCACTATCTGTATGAATCCTTAGCATAAGCATGAGAGAGAGAGAGAGAGAGAGAGAGAGAGAGAGAGAGAGAGAGAGAGAGAGAGAGAGAGAGAGAGAGAGAGAGAGAGAGAGAGAGAGAAGGGAGAAATACAAGGGAAAGACAGAGAGATAGGAAAAGGGAGAGAGGGTGAGAGAACGAACGAACGAACGAACGAACAAACTTTATTTTCAAAGGGTTAAGAATTGGGCACGCAGGCCCGTCTAACATTCTGCCCTTCTATCACTCTCTTTCATACATTATTTCATTCACACATCATTCAAGGCTAACAAAGAACAGTAACAATATAAAAGATATGCATTATAAAGGCATGGGCAAAATGCGAACATCAAAACTACACGACACAGTAAAATTAGATAATGGTCTGACACTTGTTATTAGCCATGTGGAATATACTGGCCTACCAAAAGGGGACTGGCTGTTATACTAGGGTTTTGTTATTATTATTATTATCTCTATTATTAAGGGGGAAGATAATCCGTACTGAGATAGTGTTCGAGTAATTTGCGATTATATGAATAGGGATTGGTGATGTCTTTGATTTCTTGTGGAAGATTGTTCCACAGCTGAGCTGCAGAGTACGTTAAGCTTGTTTTGTATAAGTCAATCCTAGGCTTCGGAATGTGTAATATATTTAAACGTTTACTGTGTCTAGCATTATATTTAAACAATGGCCAAAGGTAATTTGGGGCATTCCGATGCAGGATTTTGTGAATTAGTTTAGCTTTATTGAAAAGCAGGCGTTTGCGGAGTGGTAGTAACTGAAGGCGTTTATACAGGCTAGGATTGTCAGATAAATGTTTGTTATAAATTAGACTCATGGCCCGTTTCTGGAGTGAGTAAAGTCGCTTGGTGTTTGAATTAGAACAACCGTCCCAGATTGTAGAGCAGTAGTCAAAGTGTGTCTGTATATGAGACGTATAGAATAGTTTCCTTGTGTCCTCATCAAGGAAGTTTTTAATTTTGGCGAGTTGGTAGACTTTTTTCGCTGTTTGTTTAATAAGCGCTTGAACGTGGGAATTAAAGGTTAGGTTTCTATCAATGATTATGCCTAATGTTTTGTGCTCAATTACACTTTCTACTGGCATGTTATCGATGTGAAGTTGAAGTGATGTGTGTGAGCTTAGAGTTTGAAGTCTTTGTCTGGTTGTTAGTAACATTGATTTTGTTTTAGTGATGTTAATTTGCATACGGTTTGAATAGCTCCACCTAACTACATTATTTAATTCTTGTTGTAAAGACGACTCCAATAAAATACAGTTTTCAGCATTTGTGTACACTGTACAGTCGTCTGCAAATAGATCGCAGGACGACGAAAGATGTAAAGGTAGATCGTTAATATATATGGCAAACAATAGAGGGCCAAGAATAGAGCCTTGCGGTACTCCAATATTGAAGGTAGTGGTATGAGACAGACATTTATTATGTGATACTACTTGCTTTCTGTTTGATAGAAAAGATGATATTAGAGTGACTACATTAGGGCCAATTTTCATTGTCTCAAGTTTTTTAATTAAAATAACATGGTCTATCATATCAAATGCTTTCTTGAAATCAATAAACACAGTTCCACATAGACTGTTGTTGTTTATATTCTGGTGCCAATTTTCTATCATGTTTGTTAGGGCCGTATGGCAAGAATATTTTGGTCGAAATCCTGATTGGTTGTCAACAATAAGCTTGTTGCGAACTAAATACTGTAATGTTACTTTATGGATGTGTTTTTCTAGTGGCTTAGATAGTGATGATAGTAAGGAAATGGGTCTGTAATTGTTCGGGAGATCATTGTCCAATGAACCAGATTTAAGAAGAGGGTACACTTTAGCGATTTTGAGAGCTGATGGAAAGTGGCCTTTGGTGAGACACTGATTATATACATAGGTTAGTGATATACAGATCACTGGCGCAGCACAACGGAGAATCCGGTTGCTGATTCCATCTAACCAAGATGAGGTTGTGTTTTTTAGTTTACTGAGGTAAGTGAATACCTCAGTGATTGTCATTAGCGGTATGTCGGAAAGAATATCGCCGGAGCATCTATTCTCGCAAAACGATGACAGTAAAGATAAGTTGCAAGGAGAATTAGGTATTGAAGCCTTCAACTGGTCTATGTCAGTTTGAAAAAAATTACTGAATTGGTCGCATGTAATATGATTTGATGGTAAAGAATTTCGGAAGTTATACTTGTTTGTCAAGGTGTTAATTGCCTTCCATATATCCTTACTATTTGTTTTATCCATTACTAAGTTCTTAAAGTAATTTTTCTTTTCCCGTCGTATGGTATATTGAACTTTGTTTCTAAGAGTACGGTATGCGCTGAGATCCCGCTTTTTATGTGCTTTATCTCTGTCTCTCATAATTTCAAGTATTTCCTGGGTGATCCAAGGTGGCTTGACGTGGTGTTTTACTCGAACTTCCTTGATTGGCACATGTCTATCAAAAACATCAATAAATGTTTTCATCCAGAATTCCAGAGCATCATCCGGGTCAGGAAGCTGACAAACATTGTCTAGAGGTGAACTGAGCAAGTCCTGTAAAAATGCGTTTTGGTTGAAATGTTTGTAACTTCTATATTTTACACTTATGTGTTTATGTTTAGGAGTTTTAATTCCTTGTTTAGACCACGTGCAGCATATTGGGTAGTGATCGCTCATTGCACAATTGGGTACAGCGCATTCTATGATGTTGTCTGAGCAAGTTACATAAATGTGATCTATGACTGTTGAAGATGACTTTGTTACTCTAGTAGCCTGTTGTACTATTTGTTGGAAATTGTATGATGCAATTATATTTCCCCATATTATGTTGGATTTGTTGGTGTCAATGTTAAAGTCTCCGAGTAGTATAATTTCCTTCCCGGAAGCGAAAACCACATCCATCATGGTAGTGAAGTTTTCGTACCAGACGTGTCCAGCACTGGGATTTCGATAGAGGTAGCCAATTATCAGGGGTGTGCGGTTTTGAAGTTTTAGCTCTAACCACATACATTCTATTTCGCAAGTTTCAAAGTCTAGCCTACGGTGAGCATTTAGTAAATTAGAAACATAGGTTACTATGCCTGTCTCTTGTTTCCTACAGGGATCCCTTCTAAAAACTTTGTACCCTTTAATAGATATGTCCTCATCTGAAATGTTATCATTAAGTCTACTTTCACTAAGGCCGAATAAATGAAAATTTTGATTAAGAATAGAAGATAACTCTGGTAGCTTGTTAAATAAGCTGCAAATGTTTAAGTGTCCAAGGCGTATTCCTGACTTATTGAGCCAGTGTTGCCACTTCTCAGACATTTCATCCATGAAGAAAGTGTAAATTAGTCAAAGTTAAGCAAAAATACAAGATCATAAAAAAAAAATCACAATTACATTAACTTACAAAATATCAGTAATACAAATAGATATGTAAATGACAATATTATAACGATATAACTAATTAGACCAACGAATATAATGCAAACACGGAACAAAACGAATTAAAGAACATACAACAAATAATTAACCTGAAAAAAAAAAACTACTTCACAAGCTAAGTAACCAACTGTTATCCAAATGAATTAATAAATGACCATACAAGTCAATGTCTCTGTTTAAAGCGGAGTATCCCACACGGGAAATAAAACGTTAAACAGTAAGCAGAGGGAAGAACAGTGAAGACCCCCTCACTCACAGTAAAAACACAATGAAAAGTATTATAAAGCTGTACAGCTAAGTACTATCAATTAATATAAAGTCAAAACAAGTCAATGTTTGTAGTTGCTTATAACCTAATACGTTACTAGATCAAGTAGTAACCAAATATGCAGATAAACGTTCAAGGAGAGGCTCTTTCTTGTACCGAGATCCGGTGTAGCTTTGTGCTAAGTTGCTAGTAAATACCAGGTTGTGTTGGTTGTTGGTATAGCGACATTATAAGTGCTTGACGAAGTGTAGCTGGGCTATACCGTGTGAGGTGCAACCATTCTGGGTTACAATGAAATGGGTACTGATGATGTCTCATGGGTATGTAATGACTACCAACTAGAGCCTCTGGTTGGTGGCTTACAGGAGGTTGTGGTGGCACATCGTTGTTGCTGAGAGTTGGTTCCTTTCTGGGGAGAATAGGAAAAATATCTTCGTAATTATTACCCTCCTGTGTGAAAGTATTTAACGGACTTGGTGTAGTGGTAGTGTCCCGTCTGGCTTGGATTTCAGGTGCAGTGGTTATGAGTGGTCTGCACACTTCTGTCCTATTAGTACTTGATGTGACGGGAGTATGTCGTCTGGCTTGAGTTTCAGGAGTAGCTAAAAGTGTCCGGCGCGATCCCGTATTCGGATGTATGGTATGTCCGTTCAGGATATTTGATATTCTTGGCGAGAAAACTGGTGCCCAATGTAGACAAATGTATTTGATCCTTATAAAGACTCTTTTTTGGTGCACCAGCCTGTGAAGTGAATGATGCTGTGTTGTTGATGAATTGTATCATGTTTTGAGAACAGAACTTCTGCAAAATGTTGTTATTTATGTCAGCTAGACGGCGCTGCTGTCCATAACTTGGTGATATGATGGAGGAGAAGAAAATGGATGAGTTAGGAAAAGTATGACGTAATCCGTTCAAGAGTGCCAGTAGTTGAGACCCTGTGATTTGTTGGTTGTTCATGGTGTCGGTGATACCAATATGTACGCTTGCCCTTCTAACGCTATGATTAACAGCCAATCTGCTAATCTTGTCTGTTAGCCGGTCTACACCAGCCCCAGGCAGTGGGATTATTGAAACAATGTCTTTGTCTGACGTGGCCATCCTGTCGCTGTATAAACCTTTCATTAAGGAATCGCCTAGTATAATATGTGTACAGTCAGGTCGTGCTGTCTGTACATGTTGGTTTTCAGCACGTCTCGCCCGTTGTTTCATCCATTTCCGATTATCAGCAGTCTTTATGTCTCCGTGTGGTTCTCTCGATGTATCTTGTAGGCTTGTCTTGCCCGTTGGCAGCATGTTAGAGCACTGTAGGTTTTCTGGTGACTTTTCTTGAAGTACTTCAAACCTATTGCTTATTTTGACGTCAATGGGGTAGACTGCTTGTGTGTTTATCTTCGTCTGCGCATTGAGGTGTTTGTTGTTGTTTATCTTCCTCTGCGCATTGAGGTGTTTTCATAGCGCTTATCTGTTCTGGGTGGGATTGAGCTTCCCCAAGATTTCCTAAGGATGAAGCGGTTGCTTGGGAATTACATGCTTCTTCGGTTTGGTTGGTAGAGGACACATTCTGTAGGATTTGAACTGTATTTCTCAGCAGTAAATTTTCATCTCGCAGGAGTGCGACTTCTGTCTTGAGAACATTGTAATCACTGCTTATCTTGTTGTTTGCTTCAATGTTGGTTGAAACAGTGACAATGAGCGCCTTTAGTGATTGTTCTAGTTCCTCAATGCGCTGTTTACAGTCGCACGAATGTCCATTGATAGTTAAGATGCTATTGTTATCTGAGGCAGGTACTTCTTCAACAATGTCAACATTGGGTTCTATGTTGTTTTGGATACGCTCCATTGGGTATTCAATGGCCAACAGCACTGGTGGGTTGGCAGGCCTCGTGTTGATGTTGTGATGTATACCCATCGTATGAGTTAATTGACGAACATTGTTAGCTGGTGCGCTGTCGACAGCTGTAGTTGTGGGCTGCGTAGATTCGGTGAATGCCTGTGTCGAGTTTTCAAGTTCAACAAAATCTACTTTTAGCCAGGAATTAATGTTTTCATTACTGCCCTGTGTCATGAGTTTATTTTTACTGCGGTACAAATGTATCGTAATCACTGGCGTCGTAATCAGATCCTCAACATGGGCCCCGTGCTTATCTTGCCTGTGTTCAATTAGTTCAAGCCTGTAGTAGTTGAGTAGGCAAGTTCGGAATGCCTCATAATGGAGTGTGTTGTTGAAGGAAACAGTAACACACTGTCCTGAGTTGGTGTGTTTGACGACTAGGCCGTTGGGATTTGTGCACTTGGATAGCTTATTCTTCACGGCCCTCTCTTTGTTTAGTGTGTAAGTTTTATTGACAGCCGATCGTAAACCTGAGCGAGTCCTTTCACCATTCACTTCCAATACTGAGCACTCTCCTTCCCCTGACATTATTGCATAATATTACGAATAACTAAACTTGAAGAACGCAGCAATCGCATTGTTATCTAGCCACGCCGCGGGCAATTTGAGGTCCCGTGGTTGTATCTGACACGCCTCGTGCACTTGATTGGTTAAAATTTAATAGTGTTCAACTATCACTCAAAATGAATATTATATATAACACACATTTTTGCGATAATCAACACTTGTATTAATCTAAAAACTATTTAACCACATCCTCAGAATCACAACGAGCACATTGATATAAAAATCCATGATAGGTGATTCAGCTTGCAGTAATTATAATCCGAGAAGTAAGAGATACGAAAACACGTCTTCACTATCTGTATGAATCCTTAGCATAAGCATGAGAGAGAGAGAGAGAGAGAGAGAGAGAGAGAGAGAGAGAGAGAGAGAGAGAGAGAGAGAGAGAGAGACACAGACAGAGAGAGAGAGAGAAAAGTGAGAGCGAAAACGGAAAGAGAGAAAGAATGGATACAATTAACTGAAACGGACAGACAGACAGACAGACAGACAGACAGACAGACAGACAGACAGACAGACAGACAGACAGACAGACAGACAGACGGAAGGACGGACGGACGAGCGGGCGGACGGACGGACGGACAGGAGTCTAAGATAACACATATAAAACCGATCATTCTTTTACAAATGAAATTGTGCAAACAACACTCCATTAAGCTGACATAATGTATTTGACATTTCAGTAATATATGCTCCCTCTGTGTTGCATTATCTCTATAATAAAACGCATAATATCTTTGGTGATCACCATCATGTGCTATGCGGAGTGACACAGGCGCTCATGTTGTCGCATTCACATCTGTCCTCGTTGCCTTGATAAGTTTGGACAACTGTATGTCTATCGAGCTACTCTATCAGCTCATCCTTCACTTCATTCTGATAAGGTCTGTCTCTAACATCGACTATTTCACTATGTGATTACAATCTCTCCACGCTCACGCGTCTCATAACTGACTCCTGGGGGTTTCTGTGTCGAAGTGATCAGGCAATCAGTCTAGTCCACTGAAGAATGCGGGTTCGTTCCTTGGACTGCGTCTCTCAGAGCAAGAGTGCAGTTTTTCCGGAGTTTCATGAGGGTCGTCGCTGGAGCTACGGAATACGTGCTTTGTGGAATTCTCTCGGCAATTCGGCTCGTCGTTCTGCGGAGAGATATCGGGCCAGATGGGGGTAACACCTGGTGCAATGAAGTCGGCTCTCTCGACTTTAGTACTTTAATATGTTTATTGCTTCCAACAGCTTGCGAGCCGATGTTCTTTAGTGGCCAGAAGCTTGTCTGCCAGCTCGATAGTCACGATTTAGAATCCGCATTGAGGTGTTAGATATGTATAGATTTCTGTGTTTGTTTGTTTGCCTTCTGCTGTCAGTAGCTTGTGTATAGCTTTCTGTGTTTGTTTCTTGTATATTGTTCTGTGTTTATCTGTTGTATAGCTTTCTGTGTTTGTTACTTGTATATTGTTCTGTGTTTGTCTGTTGTATAGCTTTCTGTGTTTGTTACTTGTATATTGTTCTGTGTTTGTCTGTTGTATAGCTTTCTGTGTTTGTTACTTGTATATTGTTCTGTGTTTGTCTGTTGTATAGCTTTCTGTGTTTGTTACTTGTATATTGTTCTGTGTTTGTCTGTTGTATAGCTTTCTGTGTTTGTTACTTGTATATTGTTCTGTGTTTGTCTGTTGTATAGCTTTCTGTGTTTGTTACTTGTATATTGTTCTGTGTTTGTCTGTTGTATAGCTTTCTGTGTTTGTTACTTGTATATTGTTCTGTGTTTATCTGTTGTATAGCTTTCTGTGTTTGTTTCTTGTATATTGTTCTGTGTTTATCTGTTGTATAGCTTTCTGTGTTTGTTACTTGTATATTGTTCTGTGTTTATCTGTTGTATAGCTTTCTGTGTTTGTTACTTGTATATTGTTCTGTGTTTATCTGTTGTATAGCTTTCTGTGTTTGTTACTTGTATATTGTTCTGTGTTTATCTGTTGTATAGCTTTCTGTGTTTGTTTCTTGTATATTGTTCTGTGTTTATCTGTTGTATAGCTTTCTGTGTTTGTTACTTGTATATTGTTCTGTGTTTATCTGTTGTATAGCTTTCTGTGTTTGTTTCTTGTATATTGTTCTGTGTTTATCTGTTGTATAGCTTTCTGTGTTTGTTTCTTGTATATTGTTCTGTGTTATCTGTTGTATAGCTTTCTGTGTTTGTTTCTTGTATATTGTTCTGTGTTTATCTGTTGTATAGCTTTCTGTGTTTGTTACTTGTATATTGTTCTGTGTTTATCTGTTGTATAGCTTTCTGTGTTTGTTACTTGTATATTGTTCTGTGTTTATCTGTTGTATAGCTTTCTGTGTTTGTTTCTTGTATATTCTTCTGTGTTTGTCTGTTGTATAGCTTTCTGTGTTTGTTTCTTGTACATTGTTCTGTGTTTATCTGTTGTATAGCTTTCTGTGTTTGTTTCTTGTATATTTTTCTGTGTTTGTTGTTTGTATAGCTTTCTGTGTTTGTTTCTTGTATATTGTTCTGTGTTTGTCTGTTGTATAGCTTTCTGTGTTTGTTTCTTGTATATTTTTCTGTGTTTGTTGTTTGTATAGCTTGCTGTGTGTGTTTGTTTTGTTTTTTTGTTGTAAAGCTTTCTGTGTTTATTTGTTGTATAGTTTTCTGTGTTTGTTTGTTTTTCTTCTGCTATCGGTAGCTTGTGAGCCGCTGTGGTGTAGTCGCTAGCGTCCTGTCTATCAGCGTGGTGGTTTTGAGTTCGAATCGAATCATCACGGGTTCATAAAATTGATCTGTTCTGTGACGTCGCCTCAGCCTAAAATGTGCACCTGGACATGTGATTGGAAAGTGAAGACGGCCGGCGTGACTTTAAGCTAGCCACTTTAGTAACTTTTTCTATAATTTAAAGCTATCTTGAAATAATCAGGAAATTTAACATCACGAGTTCTCTAAACCTCCTTAAATTGGAGACACAAGAAATAGTTGCCGAACAAAACCGAAAATATATTTCCGTTAAAATGCGGCAATCTGTATCGTAGTGGCTACATTAAGCACGCCACAACTCGACTTGGCGGTTGGACTGAACAAACATGGGCAGAGCACCATGTACCCACACGGCGCTACTGCGTGTAAATAGATTACGAACTTTACTTTTACTATTGCATTGTAAAGTGTCTTTCTGGTTTCTTTGAACAGTTGCCGTCTGGGTTTGCTTATCATCATCAAGTGCTTGCCGACTGGCGTTGACGATCGTGCTCTTTCACATCTTGAGGTCCACAACGGTATGTATCGATTCGTGAACTGATTCATTTCCGTGCATTGACACAGGAATGTCAAGAATGTTCTCGCGCTGTCTTCCTCCGATGCTCTTTTCACAAATCTTTAGGGTTGTCACAACATGTTTCAGTTTTTGTCTTCTCATAATGTTACCATAAAATGAAGAATGTCTCTTTCTGATGTTTGTTATAAGTTGTCTTTGCAACTTAGCCTCCCTCAAAATATCAAGATTGCTCATTTTGGCTGTCCAAGGAATTTGCAGCATTCTTCTATAAAACCTCATCTTCAAATTCTCCTGGGATTCTGTCGCCTGTTAACTAATTGTCCATGATTCTCAGCCGTATGTTTTAACTCGCTAAGGATCGGTGTTTACTCATCATCATATGCCATCCCGATAAGCGTGGGTGGTCATGTTTTGCCATCTCACACCAACAGCCGTGAATCAGCTCTGCATTTTTGTCTCGTTTATGCCACGTGGCCAACCCATCTACATATTTACCTTTCTGTCTTCCCCGTGTTCTTTTCCCCTCAATTTGCCAGTTGTCACCAAGTTTTCCAATTTATTTATTTTCATAAGGATACACAATATCCATGAGGATACACAATAAATATGGAATAGCATTTTATGTGACATATATACGTTAAACTCTCTTCTCTCTTCATCACCCCCCCCCCCACACACCACACACACACACACACACACACACACACACACACACACACAGAAGAGAGAGAGAGACAGAGAGAGATATGAACGCACGGGACTATCTGTCCGTATCTATTAGAATTATAATGTACACATCTTACACTAATGTTAATGGTGATGGAAACTACAACCAGTTGGTGACTTATGGAGACACACTGTCGGTATGAAATAATAAGTATCGAAAAGTTTTCTGTTGAAAGTGTAGGGACTCCTTGGAATTTTCAGATCTGATGGAAGGTCATTCCATAAGTGAACACCAGAATACGCAAAAAGTTTTTGTGTAAGTCAATCTAAGTTTTGGAATAAGTAATAAATTTAAGCTTTTGCAGTTCATTGCATGAGATTGACATCAACGATATAAGATACTCTGAGGAATTTTGATGTATAATTTACTCACAATTTAGCTTTGTTAAAAGTGAAACGCTTTCGAAGTATATGAAGCCTTACATGACTGTATAATTTTCACTTTCAGCGTGCTTTTTGTAGAAACTAGACGTACAGCTCTGTTTGAAGAGAACACAGTCGTTTCATATAACGAAGATGAGGAAGGAGCACTATGGAATGTCCCGAGTTCTGTATGTAGTTTCTTGACTCAAGTCAACTCAATACAGCTCAACTCAACTCAGCTCAGCTCAGTGATCTTTTACAGAAGACATCGAGCCATTTGCTTAAATTGTATAGAAAACGTCATAGAATACATTTTATCAAAAAGAAAAGCAACATTAATCATTATTTAAGGTAAGAGGCGGAAATGAAACTGTCTGGCAGAGAGCAACGTCTCTTGCCAACTGAAACACAATGTCCACAAACAGGTTTACTGTGGTTTGGAGAGAACAGTTACGGAAGGTTTGGTTCTTGGTGCAAGAAAGGGCTCACTTCACGCTTATGGACACTGGGAACCGCAGACTTATGGGAATAGGGAACAGAAGGGGTGTTAGGGTTGAAGACCAAGCTGGGGATATTGGAGGAGCTGCAGCAACAATAGTGGTAATAGGAGTCATTGCCGCAGTAGGATAATAATATTAATGAAGAAGAAGAGAAGAAGAAGAAGAAGAAGAAGAAGAAGAAGAAGAAGAATAGGTTATTTGAAAGGCCTTTTTCAACTTGGGGTTCCCTTTTTTGTCAGTTTTTAAAAAAAAAATTTGTTTTGTTTTGAAAAAAATTCTAAATTTGGGTCGCATGTATATGATTTGATGAAAAGAATTTCGGAGGTTATTTTTTTGTCGGTGTTAATTGCCTTCCATATACCCTTACTATTTGTTTTTATCCTTACTAAGTTCTTAAAGTAATTTTTTTTCCCGTGTAGGGTATTTTGAACTTTGTTTCTAAGAGTACGGTATGCGCTGAGATCCCGTTTTTTATGTGCTTTATCCCGTCTCTCAAATTTAAAGTATTCCTGGGTGATCCAAGGTGGCTTGCGTGGTGTTTTACTCGAATTTCCCTTTGATTGGCACATGTCTATCAAAAACGTCAAAAAATGTTTTCATCCAGAATTCCAGAGCATCATCCGGGTCGGGAAAGCTGACAAACTTGTCTAGAGGTGAACGAGCAAGTCCTGTAAAAATGCTTTTTGGGTTTGGGGAAATTTTTGAACTTCTATATTTTAACTTATGTTTTTATGTTTAGGAGTTTTAATTCCTTTTTAGCCCACGTGCAGCATATGGGGTATGATCCTCTTGCAAAATTGGGGTACAGCGCATTCTATATGTTGTCGAGCAATTTACAAAAATGTGATCTATACTTTGAAGTTTACTTTGTTACCTAGTAGCCTGTTGTACTATTTTTTGGGAAAATTGTATGATGCTTTAATTTTCCCCATATTATTTTGGGATTTTTTGGGTGTCCAATTTTAAAAGTCTCCGATAGTAAATTTCCTTCCCGGAAGCGAAAAAAACAATCCATCATGGTAGTGAAGTTTTCGACCAGACTGTCCGCACGGGGATTTCGATAGAGGTACCCAAATTATCAGGGGGGTGCGGTTTTGAAGTTTTTTGCTCTAACCACATACTTCTATTTCGCAAGTTTTTAAATCTAGCCTACGGTGAGCATTTAGTAAATTAGAACATAGGTTCTATGCCGTCTCTTGTTTCCTACAGGGGTCCCTTCTAAAAACTGTGTACCCTTTAATAATATGTCCTCGCTGAAATGTTTCATTAAGTCTATTTATAAGGCCGAATAAATGAAAATTTTTATTAAGAATAGAGAAAAACTCTGGTAGTTTGTTAAATAAGCTAAAATTTTTAAAGTGTCCAAGGCGTATTCCTGACTTATTGAGCCAGTGTTGCCACTTCCAGACATTTCATCCATGAAAAAAGTGTAAATTAGTCAAAGTTAAGAAAAAATACAAGTTCAAAAAAAAAAAAATCAAAATTACTTTAAAACTTAAAAAAATATCAGTAATACAAATAGATATGTAAATGAAAATATTATAACGATATAACTAATTATCCCAACAATATAATGAAAACCCGGGAAACAAAACGAATTAAAGAACATACAACAAAAAATTAACCGAAAAAAAAAAAAAAAAACTACTTCCAAGCTAAGAAACCCAACTGTTATCCAAATGAATTAATAAATGACCATACAAGTCAATGTCTCTTTTAAAGCGGAGTACCCCACACGGAAATAAAACGTTAAACAGAAACAGAAGGAAGAACAGTGAAGACCCCCTCCTCACAGAAAAAACAAAATGAAAAGTATTATAAAGCTATACAGCTAAGTATATAAATTAATAAAAATCAAAACAAGTAAATTTTGTAGTTGCTTATAACCTAATACGTTACTAGATCAATAGTAACCAAATATGCAGATAAACGTTAAAGGAGAGGCTCTTTCTTGTACCGAGATCCGGTGTAGCTTTGTGCTAAGTTGCTAGTAAATACCGGTTGTGTTGGTTGTTGGTATAGCGACATTATAAGTGCTTGACGAAGTGTAGCTGGGCTATCCCGTGTGAGGTCAACCTCTGGGTTTACAATAAAATGGGTATGATGATGTCTCAGGGGTATGTTGACTACCAACTAGAGCCTCGGTTTGGGGTTTACAGGAGGTTGGGTGGCACATCTTGTTGCTGAGAGTTGGTTCCTTTCGGGGAGAATGGGAAAAAATATCTTCGTAATTATTACCCTCCTGTGTGAAAGTATTTCGGACTTGGTGTAGTGGTAGTGTCCCGTCTGGCTTGGATTTCAGGTGCAGTGGTTATGAGTGGTCTGCACACTTCTGTCCTATTGTACTTGATGTGAGGGGAGTATGTCGTCTGGCTTGAGTTTAGGAGTAGCTAAAAGTGTCCGGCGCGATCCCGTATCGGATGTATGGTTGTCCGTCAGGATATTTGATATTCTTTCGAGAAAACTGGTCCCCAAATGTAACAAATGTATTTGATCCTTATAAAGACTTTTTTTTGGGTGCACCAGCCTGTGAAGTGAATGATGCTGTGTTGTTGATGAATTGTATCATGTTTTGGAACAGAACTTCTGCAAATGTTGTTTTTTATGTCAGCTAGACGGCGCTGTGCCATAATTTGGGTGATATGATGGAGGAGAAGAAAATGGATGAGTTAGGAAAAGTTGCGTAATCCGTTCAAGAGTGCCAGTAGGAACCCTGTGATTTTTGGTTGTTCATGGTGTCGGTGATACCAATATGTCGCTTGCCCTTCTAAAGCTATGATTAACAGCCAATCTGCTAATCTTGTCTGTTACCCGGGTCTACACCACCCCCAGGCAGGGGGATTATTGAAACAATGTCTTTGTCTGACGGGGCCACCCTGTCGCTGTATAAACCTTTCATTAAGGAATCGCCTAGTATAATATGTGTACAGTCAGGTCGTGCTGTCTGTACATTTGGGTTTTCAGCACGTCTCGCCCGTTGTTTCATCCATTTCCGATTATCAGCAGTCTTTATGTCTCCGTGTGGTTCTCTCGAGTATCTTGTGGGCTTGTCTTGCCCGTTGGCAGCATTTTAGAGCACTGTAGGTTTTCTGGTGACTTTTCTTGAAGTACTTCAAACCTATTGCTTTTTTTGACGTCAATGGGGGGAGATGCTTGGTTTATCTTCGCTGCGCATTGAGGTGTTTGTTTTTGTTTTTCTTCCCCTGCGCATTGAGGTGTTTTCATAGCGCTTTCTGTTCGGGTGGGATTGAGCTTCCCCAAGATTTCCCCAAAGGGTGAAGCGGTTGCTTGGGAATACATGCTTCTTCGGTTTGGTTGGTAGAGGACACATTCTGTAGGATTTGAACTGTATTTCTCAGCAGTAAATTTTCATCTCGCAGGAGTGGACTTCTGTCTTGAGAACATTGTAATCACTGCTTATCTTGTTGTTTTCTTCAATGTTGGTTGAAACAGTGAAATGAGCGCCTTTAGTGATTGTTCTAGTTCCCCAAAGCGCTGTTTTTCAGTCGCACGAATGTCCATTGATAGTTAAGATGCTATTGTTATCTGAGGCAGGTATTCTTCAAAAATGTCAACATTGGGTTCTATGTGTTTTGGATACCTCCATTGGGTATTCAAAGGCCCAAAAGCACGGTGGGTTGGCAGGCCTCGTGTTGATGTTGTATGTATACCCATCGTATGATTAATTGACGAACATTGTTTGCTGGTGGCTGTCGACAGCTGTAGTTGTGGGCTCGTAGATTCGGGGAATCCCGTGTCGAGTTTTCAAGTTCAACAAAATCTACTTTTAGCCCGGGAAATTAAAGTTTTTATTACTGCCCTGTGTCATGAGTTTATTTTTACTGCGGTACAAATGTATCGTAATCACTGGCGTCGTAAACAGATCCTCAACATGGGCCCCGTGCTTATCTTGCCTGTGTTCAATTAGTTCAAGCCCGTAGTAGTTGAGTAGGCAAGTTCGGAATGCCTCATAATGGAGTGTGTTTTTTGAAGGAAACAGTAAAACACTGTCCTGAGTTGGTGTGTTTGACGACTAGGGCCCTTGGGATTTGTGCACTTGGATAGCTTATTCTTCACGGCCTCTCTTTGTTTAGTGTGTAAGTTTTATTGACAGCCGATCGTAAACCTGAGCGAGTCCTTTCACCATTCACTTCCAATACTGAGCACTCTCTTCCCCCGACATTATTGCTAATATTCGAATAACTAAACTTGAGGGAAAGCAGCAATCGCATTGTTATTTGCCACGCCGGGGCAATTTTAGGGCCCCTGGTTGTATCTGACACGCCTCGTGCACTTGATTTGGGTTTAAAAATTTTAAAAGTGTTTAACTATCACTCAAAAAGAATATTATATATAACACACATTTTTGCGATAATCAACACTTGTATTAAACTAAAAACTATTTAACCCCATCCCCAGAATCACAACGAGCACATTGATATAAAAATCCATGATAGGTGATTCAGCTTGCAGTAATAATAATCCGAGAAGTAAGAGATACGAAAACACGTCTTCACTATCTGTATGAATCCTTAGCATAAGCATGAGAGAGAGAGAGAGAGAGAGAGAGAGAGAGAGAGGAGAGAGAGAGAGAGAGAGAGAGAGAGAGAGAGACACAGACAGAGAGAGAGAGAGAAAAGTGAGAGCGAAAACGGAAAGAGAGAAAGAATGGATACAATTAACTGAAACGGACAGACAGACAGACAGACAGACAGACAGACAGACAGACAGACAGACAGACAGACAGACAGACAGACAGACAGACGGAAGGACGGACGGACGAGCGGGCGGACGGACGGACGGACAGGAGTCTAAGATAACACATATAAAACCGATCATTCTTTTACAAATGAAATTGTGCAAACAACACTCCATTAAGCTGACATAATGTATTTGACATTTCAGTAATATATGCTCCCTCTGTGTTGCATTATCTCTATAATAAAACGCATAATATCTTTGGTGATCACCATCATGTGCTATGCGGAGTGACACAGGCGCTCATGTTGTCGCATTCACATCTGTCCTCGTTGCCTTGATAAGTTTGACAACTGTATGTCTATCGAGCTACTCTATCAGCTCATCCTTCACTTTCATTCTGATAAGGTCTGTCTCTAACATCGACTATTTCACTATGTGATTACAATCTCTCCACGCTCACGCGTCTCATAACTGATTCCTGGGGGTTTCTGTGTCGAAGTGATCAGGCAATCAGTCTAGTCCACTGAAGAATGCGGGTTCGTTCCTTAGACTGCGTCTCTCAGAGCAAGAGTGCAGTTTTTCCGGAGTTTCATGAGGGTCGTCGCTGGAGCTACGGAATACGTGCTTTGTGGAATTCTCTCGGCAATTCGGCTCGTCGTTCTGCGGAGAGATATCGGGCCAGATGGGGGTAACACCTGGTGCAATGAAGTCGGCTCTCTCGACTTTAGTACTTTAATATGTTTATTGCTTCCAACAGCTTGCGAGCCGATGTTCTTTAGTGGCCAGAAGCTTGTCTGCCAGCTTGATAGTCACGATTTAGAATCCGCATTGAGGTGTTTAGATATGTATAGATTTCTGTGTTTGTTTGTTTGCCTTCTGCTGTCAGTAGCTTGTGTATAGCTTTCTGTGTTTGTTTCTTGTATATTGTTCTGTGTTTGTCTGTTGTATAGCTTTCTGTGTTTGTTACTTGTATATTGTTATGTGTTTGTCTGTTGTATAGCTTTCTGTGTTTGTTACTTGTATATTGTTCTGTGTTTGTCTGTTGTATAGCTTTCTGTGTTTGTTACTTGTATATTGTTCTGTGTTTGTCTGTTGTATAGCTTTCTGTGTTTGTTACTTGTATATTGTTCTGTGTTTGTCTGTTGTATAGCTTTCTGTGTTTGTTACTTGTATATTGTTCTGTGTTTGTCTGTTGTATAGCTTTCTGTGTTTGTTACTTGTATATTGTTCTGTGTTTGTCTGTTGTATAGCTTTCTGTGTTTGTTACTTGTATATTGTTCTGTGTTTATCTGTTGTATAGCTTTCTGTGTTTGTTTCTTGTATATTGTTCTGTGTTTATCTGTTGTATAGCTTTCTGTGTTTGTTACTTGTATATTGTTCTGTGTTTATCTGTTGTATAGCTTTCTGTGTTTGTTACTTGTATATTGTTCTGTGTTTATCTGTTGTATAGCTTTCTGTGTTTGTTACTTGTATATTGTTCTGTGTTTTATCTGTTGTATAGCTTTCTGTGTTTGTTTCTTGTATATTGTTCTGTGTTTATCTGTTGTATAGCTTTCTGTGTTTGTTACTTGTATATTGTTCTGTGTTTATCTGTTGTATAGCTTTCTGTGTTTGTTTCTTGTATATTGTTCTGTGTTTATCTGTTGTATAGCTTTCTGTGTTTGTTTCTTGTATATTGTTCTGTGTTTATCTGTTGTATAGCTTTCTGTGTTTGTTTCTTGTATATTGTTCTGTGTTTATCTGTTGTATAGCTTTCTGTGTTTGTTACTTGTATATTGTTCTGTGTTTATCTGTTGTATAGCTTTCTGTGTTTGTTACTTGTATATTGTTCTGTGTTTATCTGTTGTATAGCTTTCTGTGTTTGTTTCTTGTATATTCTTCTGTGTTTGTCTGTTGTATAGCTTTCTGTGTTTGTTTCTTGTACATTGTTCTGTGTTTATCTGTTTATAGCTTTCTGTGTTTGTTTTTGTATATTTTCTGTGTTTGTTGTTTGTATAGCTTTCTGTGTTTGTTTCTTGTATATTGTTCTGTGTTTGTCTGTTGTATAGCTTTCTGTGTTTGTTTCTTGTATATTTTTCTGTGTTTGTTGTTTGTATAGCTTGCTGTGTGTGTTTGTTTTGTTTTTTTGTTGTAAAGCTTTCTGTGTTTATTTGTTGTATAGTTTTCTGTGTTTGTTTGTTTTTCTTCTGCTACGGTAGCTTGTGAGCCGCTGTGGTGTAGTCGCTAGCGTCCTGTCTATCAGCGTGGTGGTTTTGAGTTCGAATCGAATCATCACGGGTCATAAAATTGATCTGTTCTGTGACGTCGCCTCAGCCTAAAATGTGCACCTGGACATGTGATTGGAAAGTGAAGACGGCCGGCGTGACTTTAAGCTAGCCACTTTAGTAACTTTTTCTATAATTTAAAGCTATCTTGAAATAATCAGGAAATTTAACATCACGAGTTCTCTAAACCTCCTTAAATTGGAGACACAAGAAATAGTTGCCGAACAAAACCGAAAATATATTTCCGTTAAAATGCGGCAATCTGTATCGTAGTGGCTACATTAAGCACGCCACAACTCGACTTGGCGGTTGGACTGAACAAACATGGGCAGAGCACATGTACCCACACGGCGCTACTGCGTGTAAATAGATTACGAACTTTACTTTTACTATTGCATTGTAAAGTGTCTTTCTGGTTTCTTTGAACAGTTGCCGTCTGGTTTGCTTATCATCATCAAGTGCTTGCCGACTGGCGTGACGATCGTGCTCTTTCACATCTTGAGGTCCACAACGGTATGTATCGATTCGTGAACTGATTCATTTCCGTGCATTGACACAGGAATGTCAAGAATGTTCTCGCGCTGTCTTCCTCCGATACTCTTTTCACAAATCTTGAGGGTTGTCACAACATGTTTCAGTTTTTGTCTTCTCATAATGTTACCATCAAATGAAGAATGTCTCTTTCTGATCTTTGTTATAAGTCGTCTTTGCAACTTAGCCTCCCTCAAAATATCCAGATTGCTCATTTTGGCTGTCCAAGGAATTTGCAGCATTCTTCTATAAAACCTCATCTTCAATTCTCCTGGGATTCTGTCGCCTGTTAACTAATTGTCCATGATTCTCAGCCGTATGTTTTAACTCGCTAAGGACCGGTGTTTACTCATCATCATATGCCATCCCGATAAGCGTGGGTGGTCATGTTTTGCCATCTCACACCAACAGCCGTGAATCAGCTCTGCATTTTTGTCTCGTTTATGCCACGTGGCCAACCCATCTACATTTTTACTTTCTGTCTTCCCCGTGTTCTTTTCCCCTCAATTTGCCAGTTTGTCACCAAGTTTTCCAATTTATTTATTTTCATAAGGATACACAATACCATGAGGATACACAATAAATATGGAATAGCTTTTTATGTGACATATATACGTTAAACTCTCTTCTCTCTTCATCACCCCCCCCCACACACACACACACACACACACACACACACACACACACACACACACACACAGAAGAGAGAGAGAGACAGAGAGAGATATGAACGCACGGGACTATCTGTCCGTATCTATTAGAATTATAATGTACACATCTTACACTAATGTTAATGGTGATGGAAACTACAACCAGTTGGTGACTTATGGAGACACACTGTCGGTATGTAATAATAAGTATCGAAAGAGTTTTCTGTTGAAAGTGTAGGGACTCCTTGGAATTTTCAGATCTGATGGAAGGTCATTCCATAAGTGAACACCAGAATACGCAAAAAGTGTTTTGTGTAAGTCCAATCTAAGTTTTGGAATAAGTAATAAATTTAAGCTTTTGCAGTTCATTGCATGAGATTGAATCAACGATATAAGATACTCTGAGGAATTTTGATGTATAATTTACTTCACTAATTTAGCTTTGTTAAAAGTGAAACGCTTTCGAAGTATATGAAGCCTTACATGACTGTATAATTTTCACTTTCAGCGTGCTTTTTGCCAGAAACTAGACGTACAGCTCTGTTTTGAAGAGAACACAGTCGTTTCATATAACGAAGATGAGGAAGGAGCACTATGGGAATGTCCCGAGTTCTGTAATGTAGTTTCTTGACTCAAGTCAACTCAATACAGCTCAACTCAACTCAGCTCAGCTCAGTGATCTTTTACATGAAGACATCGAGCCATTTTGCTTAAATTGTATAGAAAACGTCATAGAATACATTTTAATCAAAAAGAAAAGCAACATTAATCATTATTTAAGGTAAGAGGCGGAAATGAAACTGTCTGGCAGAGAGCAACGTCTCTTGCCAACTGAAACACAATGTCCACAAACAGGGTTACTGTGGTTTGGAGAGAACAGTTACGGAAGGTTTGGTTCTTGGTGCAAGAAAGGGCTCACCTTCACGCTTATGGACACTGGGAACCGCAGACCTTATGGGAATAGGGAAACAGAAGGGGTGTTAGGGATGAAGACCAAGCTGGGGATATTGGAGGAGCTGCAGCAACAATAGTGGTAATAGGAGTCATTGCAGCAGTAGGATAATAATATTAATGAAGAAGAAGAAGAAGAAGAAGAAGAAGAAGAAGAAGAAGAAGAAGAAGAAGAAGAAGAAGAAGAAGAAGAAGAAGAAGAAGAAGAAGAAGAAGAAGAAGAAGAAGAAGAAGAAGAAGAAGAAGAAGAAGAAGAAGAAGAAGAAGAAGAAGAAGAAGAAGAAGAAGAAGAAGAAGACGAAGAAGAGGAAGAAGAAGAAGAAGAAGAAGAAGAAGAAGAAGAAGAAGAAGAAGAAGAAGAAGAAGAAGAAGAAGAAGAAGAAGAAGAAGAAGAAGAAGAAGAAGAAGAAGAAGAAGAAGAAGAAGAAGAAGAAGAAGAAGAAGGAGGAGGAGGAGGAGGAGGAGGAGGAGGAGGAGGAGGAGGGGAGAATTAGGAGGAGGGGAGAGTTTAAATAGAAAAATGAGAAGGAAAACAAAGGAGCAGGAGGTGCAGGAGGTGCAGGAAGAGAAGAAGAATATGAAGGTGGTAGTATGAGTAGAAGTTGGTTAAAGATGAGGAGGAAAAGAAGACGAAAAAGTCCATTAAGCTTAATAGAAAATCAACAACAACAACAACAAGAAATCATTCACTGGCAGTTCCAAGTACAAAATGCTTGATGTCAGTTTCCATCTTGAAAGTCTGTCAACTGGAAGTATTCGATCAGCAACTCTCCACGGACCTGCAGTTGAGTACAACAAATTCACAGCACATCTCGCTCACTATTCTGTCCCTGCTACATTTAGCATTGCTACAACATGTAGCTTGAATAATTTCCTTATTGTTAAAAAAACAACATTTCATTTTATTGTCAAATCTCTGGAAATTATTTTATCTTTCTGAAAGGCTAAATAAATGGAGTAATATAATTTGAACAGAATGTTTTGTAAATCACACAATTATAATGATTGCAAAATGATATTACAAATTGAAATGTTATTTCAGAAACGATTATTTATGTACTTTCCAAATGTGAGGGGTAATTTTTGAAAACATAAACTCACTTTCCCGGTTTATTTCTGTGAAAATTTGATTTAATTTTTTAAGTTGATGTAATGTTTTATCAGTGTATTCGTCCGCGTGTTGAAATATTTTTTGCCAGTATTTGTTATTTGATAGTTTATTATTAGTTCTTACTGCCGCACTATTGACAGTACCGTGAACCAGGATGATGACGTAGCCAGCTCACTGGTCTTCCAGCCAATGAGCATGTGTTCGAATCCACGGCCCTGTAAAAGTTGGCCTGGTCTCCAATGTCGACTTTACTTAAAATAGGTACCTGGAAATGTGTTGGGAAGGAAAGATCGCCGGCGTGATACTGATCACGTCACCATGAGTACCTCTTCTTCTTTTGCCTTCTATGTCCACTGGGGCATAGGTCCAACCCCCCCCCCCCTCTCCTCCCCCATCTTTACCTATGCCACGCAGCTCTGTCCATGCCCGTCCCTTATTCTCCATGTCTGTTGCTACTTCTCTTCTCCATGAGTTTCTATGTCCTCCTCTATATCTTTTGTTCCTGTGGGTTCCAGACTAAGGCTTTTATAGTTATACTATTCTCGAGATTTTTCTAATGTTTGGCTTACACTGTGCCGGCGTCTTTTCTTCACCTCTTGAGTGATTTGTATATGTAATGTTCTCTCCATGAGCTTCACAGGCAGCTGTACTGCTTCCTTACATTTCTTCGTGTCGTTTAGCCATTTGTCTTTGGCTTTGTTACATTTCTTTTTGTAGGTTAGTCATTTCTTTTTAGCTTCTTCACATTTATTCTTGTACTTTAGCCGTTTCTACTTAAATGTATTACGTTTCTTCGCGTGGTTTAGTCATTTCTCTTTAGTTATCTTACATTTCTTCTTGTAGTTTAGCCATTTCTCTATATGTTCTTCATATTTCTTTTCGTGGTTTAGCCGTTTCCCGTTAGCTTCCTTAAATTTCTTCTTGTAATTTATCCGTTTCTCTTTAGCTCCTTTACATTTCTTCTTGTAGTTTATCCATTTCTCTTCAGCTTCCTTATATTTCTTCGTGTAGTTTAGCTGTTTTTCTTTCGCTTCCTTACATTTTCTCGTTTCGTTTAGCCGTTTCTTTTTAGCTTCCTTATATTTTCTCGTTTCGTTTAGCCGTTTCTCTTTAGCTTTCTTACATGTCATCTTCTCGTTGAGCAATAGATGTTTTTATCTTCATTATATTTCTTCTTTTTTTTTTTTTTTAACAAGCAGTTTCTCTTTATCTGTTTAAATTTCCTCTTTTTGTTGAGCAGATTCTCTTCAGCTGCATTACATTTCTTCTTTTCGTCGAGCCTCTTTTCTGTAGCTGCCTTACATTTCCTCTTTTCGTTGAGCCACTTCTCTCTGACTTTATTACTTTTCCTCATTTCGTTGTGCCTTTTCTCCTCAGCTTCCTTGCATTTTCTCGTTATTTCCCCACTCAATTTTTGTCACTTCTTGTCATCAATCTTTGCAAAATCTCAATTCCACAAGATGTAAATTTCTTATGCGATCCAGTTTAAATCTTCTTCTATTCTTTTCGTTTCTCTAGTTTGTGGACATTTTCTGGCATTGACATCTCAAAGCATTTATTCAATTCCTGCAAAATCCCTTCTGTCGATTGGAGGCCATCGAGTG
Source organism: Cepaea nemoralis (assembly GCA_014155875.1). Lineage (NCBI taxonomy): Eukaryota > Metazoa > Mollusca > Gastropoda > Stylommatophora > Helicidae > Cepaea > Cepaea nemoralis. The sequence goes on from JACEFZ010007417.1 coordinate 100,638, forward strand.
CGTCAGATTTGTTCATTGCAGATATGGCGTACTTTCTCGCATCTCTTCATCTCCAGCATCATTATTTTTTTTTTTTCATTTCCGCTTTCTCTCCTATGCTTTTCAGAGTCAAGTTGAGAACAACTCTCCGGACAAAGTCATTGTGTTGGCAGGTGCAAAAAGGCATTCCTTGCTTGTGTTACATCGTTAATCCACTCCGTGCTGATCCTGGGTCGTGTTGTGTTTCCATTGTATCCAGGTCACCGCTCATCTGTCTTCGTGGTATTTGCTTGACTTAATTGTCTGCTATTGAGGTCCGCATGGCTGCGTGGATAAGAGCCCGTGCTCTTAACTTCCGGTGTGCTGTTGCCGAAGTAGCAGGTTCAACCCCTACACCGGTCAGTTGGACTAAAAACACATACACTTACATATACATACACACATACACACACTTGCTACTACAACAACTACCACAGCTGCCATCGCTGCTTTTTTTTTCATATCCTTTTTATAGGATATCGCTGTCAACACCAACATTTCACTGCTGTTGTTGATGTCTTGGCAAGTTTACGTTCAGTAGTTTGCCGTTGCTTTCTGAACGACCGGCTCCCATACCAATTCGTTAAAACCCAGCGCAACGCGGTCTGCTGCCAAATCGCGCGTAGATGTGTTTCGAACGCAGGTAAGCGGGATTACGAACCATCGCTGCTTAAACAGCCCAAATTACTACAAGTATAACAATACTCTTTCTTTTTTCAATATTGCTTTTCAAACGCAAATGGCAAACGAAGTGAACCATCATTGTCCCAAAAAAAAAAAAATCGCAAATAGCCTAACAAGCTGAAGTTGATTGCGACGTCTTGTAAACAATATAGAACTAACTTTTAATATTACTGAAATTACTGGAATCTGTAGGAACTGTGCGGTTAACATAGTTACCTGCCGGTCCGGCTGTCCAGTGATCGAATCTCCATTGATGCAGTTATCTCAGGTAACCTAAACTCCTAGATCGAGTCAGCTTACAATGGGTACCAAGGGATGTTGTGGGAAATAAAGGCGGCCAGTGAGATATCGATAACATCATCCATCGAAGGTTGGTTGGTCTATACAAATACTCTTTTTATGTTGCATGTCCCTTACAGGACGTTGCAGTCAACACCGGCATTTTTCAGCTGCTGTTGATGTACTAGGCAAGTTTTACGTTCAGTAGTTTGCCATTGCTTTCTGAACGACCGGCTCCCATACCAGCACGTTATAACACAATCGCGACACGGTCTGCTGCACAAATCGGTCGCAGCTGAGTTTCGAACGCCTGGTACCCGGCTCACGAACCGCGTTCGCAAGCCTTTGGCCACGGAGACCGGTTATACAAATATAGGACTAGCATAATACGCCCAGTGTGCCTTGGGAATTGAACACATGCCCTTTACTTGTTTGCCTGCGGTTACATCTTTAGCTGCTACAACAATTACTACAGCTGCTACAGCTGCAACTGCTGTTACCACAACTAGTACAACTAATACAACTACTACAACTACTACACCTACTACTACTGTTACAACTACTACTAACTCTGCCACTTCTACGACTACTACTACTACTACTACTACTACTACTACTACTACTACTACTACTACTACTACTACTACTACTACTACTACTACTACTACTACTACTACTACTACTACTACTACTACTACTACTACTACTACTACTACTACTACTACTACAACTACTACTATTACAATTACTACTACTACTACTACTACTACTACTACTACTACTACTACTACTACTACTACTACTACTACTATTATTATTACTATCTCATTCTTGAAACACAGACATCTCACATTTCAAACATAGACAACTCACATTTTAAACATTGACAACTCACATTTATTGTAACATCGGCACGTTACATTTTTGTAATATAGACAAATACATTTTTGAAACATAAAAAACTCACATTTTTTAAACATGGACAATTCAAATTTTAAACATAGACAACCCATATTCTTGAAGCAAAGACAACCTACATTCCTGGAACATAGAGAACCTCATTCCTGGAACATAGACATCCTACATTCGTGGAACATGGACACCCTACATTCGTGGAACATAGACACCCTACATTCGTGGAACATAGACAACATAACGCTTGAAACATTGGCAACCTACATTGGTGAAACATAGACAGTCTACATTCGTGAAACACAGACAACCTACATTCGTGGAATATAGACAACCTACATTCTTGGAACGTGGACAACTCACATTCGTAGAACATAGACAACCCACATTTGTAGATAATAGACAATCCATGTACTATGAATGTTAACAGCCCACATTCTGAACACCCAGACACCTCACTTGTTTAGACATTCTTGACAAGAGTAACACTTTAATATGAGGTGCAAGAGGAAGGCTAACCAGTGAAATATCAGAGAGAAGGTTCTGGAAAACCAGGCATAGTGTTATGCTGCTAATCATTTCCCCAACAGATTAGCACCTGCTCCTTGGTGAAGAAGTTACGGGCGCAGTTGTAATCCAGCATACCCACGTTCGAAACACAGCTGTGGGCGAATTGGGAGTAAACCCCCTTAACTGCTACGTCCTGTAAAGGATATGCAACTAACTTTGTTTTAAAATATATTAGCAACCGAATGACAGAACCATGTGGACAAACATGACCAGTCGTGTGAACTAATGAAAAACGGAGCTTTCTTTAATTTCTACCCTTTATTCATAGACTTCTCTATGTGCAAATCAATACTTATGAACGTATTTCTCATTTTGAGACATGCTCGTATTTGCTAGAACCTGGCATCGATGTGGACAAGGATGGAAAAGACGCGATGAATGCAATACGCATACTAGTTAATATGGTAATATAATAATTCGACATTCATGTTATGTATGGCAGGAGCGAGAAAGAGAAAATATCCAAGGCAGATTTAATGCATATTGTTTGGCAAAGGTCAACAGAAGACGCATTTGCAAATCATGAAACGAAGCTGTGTGTTTAATGAATAGCATGCGTGGATTTGAACATCCCAGCGTATTTCAGCCGGGTATTTTATGGTCAGTGCTGCCCAGAACGTTAAGAGCTTCCTTTATATATATTTATATTTATATAAAATGCGCTCGCGTGAGTGTGCGTATGTTCTTGTGTGAGTGTCACTAGTTAGTTAGTTAGTTAGTTAGTTAGTCAGTTAGTCAGTCAGTCAGTCAGTCAGTCAGTCAGTCAATCAGTCAATCAGTCAGTCAGTCAGTCAGTCAGTCAGTTAGTTAGTTAGTTAGTTAGTTAGTCAGTCAGTCAGTCAGTCAGTCAGTCAGTCAATCAGTCAGTCAGTCAGTCAGTCAGTTAGTTAGTTAGTTAGTTAGTTAGTTAGTTAGTTAGTTAGTTAGTTATTTAGTTAGTTAGTTATTTAGTTAGTTAGTTAGTGAGTCATTCAGTCAGTCAGTCAGTCAGTCAGTTAGTTAGTTAGTTAGTTAGTTAGTCAGTCAGTCAGTCAGTCAGTCAGTCAGTCAGTCAGTCAGTCAGTCAGTTAGTCAGTTAGTTAGTTAGTTAGTTAGTTAGTCAGTCAGTCAGTCAGTCAGTCAATCAGTCAGTCAGTCAGTCAGTCAGTCAGTTAGTTAGTTAGTTAGTTAGTTAGTTAGTTAGTTAGTTAGTTAGTTAGTTAGTTAGTTAGTTAGTTAGTTAGTTAGTTAGTTAGTTAGTTAGTTAGTTAGTTAGTTAGTTAGTTAGTTAGTCGAGGTTCCAACTATACGACACAGTTACACTGTCCATAATGCCGCCGCCAGAATGCCAACACAAAAGCCATCCACGAAAACCACAGTTCATCGTCGATGGAATCGGCAGTCACCAGAAAGACGTCAATGACCCGGGTTTTCTCACATGGCTCTGTCTCTATCCGCAGGGCGACCCGCCGAAAGCGTCGCATAAAGCACGAACTCCGTAGCTCCAGCGCCAACTCCCAGGAGTCTCCTGAAAAATGCACTCGTGAACCGAAATGGCAAATCTGTCAATTCAGAAACAGCCGGTAGCCATCGTTCCGAACATGCAGGACACTGTACAAACAAAAGCGGACATGTAAAAGCATTCCACGTGAATATCACAGCTCACAGAGTCGCGCCACGCACTCACTCAGTAGTAGGGCGACGGAACCATATACTACCAGTCCAACATGAGGAAAATGAGAAATGCAAACCGCAGCCACAAAGATAAATACTCCCGAGGCCGTAGTGGTTCAATGCCTAACCGCTATGCTGGGGACCGAAAGTCCTACTTCACTAGTGTCACTAGTTCTATTCTCTAATTCTACAGTGAAGTTTATAATGAGAGAGTTCAATGAGGGGACAGAAATACCAGTTCGGGGTT
>JACEFZ010007417.1:110000-160000 GCA_014155875.1 Cepaea nemoralis
ATGATGATGATGATGATGATGATGATGATGATGATGATGATGTAATACAAATATGCAAAGCCGGTCTACCCTGGTGAAGGGTTTAACAACATGTTTCAGTAATCCTGTATATCCACGTGGGGAAAACAGCAGTAGTGAGAATCGGCAGCGGTTGTTCAGAAAGCAATGGCAAACTACTGAACGTAAAACTTGCCTAGTACATCAACAGCAGCTGAAAAATGCTGGTGTTGACTTGCAACGTCCTATAAGGGATATACAACATTTAAAATAAAATGCAAATATATTATATAATATTGTCTCGGAGCAGTCATAAGATCTACTGTCATAAGAACATACTGACCAACAAAAAGATATCAATTGAAACGAGAAAAAGAGTGTTGAGATGCTACATAGAACCTATACTTTTGTATGGATGTGAAGCGTGGACAATAAGCAGTCAAGCTGAAAAACGGCCTAATGGCTGTGGAAATGTGGTTTCTGAGGAGAATGCAAAGAATACCATGGACAGATAGAAATACCAACGAACAAGTCCATCAAGAAACAAATGAAGATCGTAAACTGATTAGAGTCATTAGACGTAGACAGTCAACATTTTTTGGGCATGTTATGAGAAGAAATGAATTGGAGAACTTGGTGACAACTGGCAAGATCGAAGGGAGGAGACCAAAGGGAAGACCTAGAAGCAAATACCTGGATGGCTTGGCCTGATGGCATGGTCGAGACAGGAACACAGAGCTGATCCACGACTCTGGTGATCGAGTGAAGATGGCAGAACATGACCGCCCACGCTTACCGGCATGGCACATGATGGATTAAGAACAAACATCTTGTACGAACGAAGAAGAATATCCCAAGACCACGGTTGCAGCAGACTCCATCCGTTAGGCTACCACGGATTCTGTAAAGTGCGTCCCTGTAATCCTGTTCCACAGAACGATCCTATTTTGACCTTAAGATGTACTTTAACAATACATTAATTGTTTCGTTCAGTTTGATTTACTTTTCATTATCACCATAAGCAAGCGTCATACAATGCCATGGTAACAGAGGTCACACGCTAACCTGTGAGGGAGAATACAATGAAAATTCCACCGATAGCTGCCTGGCTTTTCCGCAGTCGTTGTGCGATTTCTCACGCTTCATTGATTCTGGAATGGACTGCCTGTCGCTGTGAGCTCCTGGCAATGCAAGTTCTGATTTAACTTGAGTTATTTCACCCTTGAATGCCTTCAGCAACTGCCCCGACCAGAAACTCTGCTAATGGCGTTTGATGTTATCGATTTTGTGTGCACCAGTGCGCAGTTTGTCACAAGTAATACTAGATATTTCTCGTCTCAGTGACTCCATGGCCTGGAGTTATACATTCATAGCTGTTGTAGCTACTCGAAATCCAGGTCGTGGCGATGCTTCAGCACACCGAGTGTCTATAAGAAACAAATGAGTATCTTGGAAACAAAGTAACCCACGAAATGTCATTGAAGTAACAAATCTCGGGTATTTATAATGTCATCAGCACCACCGAGTGCCTTGCCGGCTGGCGTGAGCGAGCATGCCTCTCAACAAATTGCTATCTCCAACGGCATAGATAAATGTGTGTGTTGACTCCCTTCCGTGCCATGAAGCAAAACAGTCAAGAATTTGCTCGTGCTGTCTTCCTCTATCTCTGTATCTGCAAATCTTTCCGGTTGTCACATGTTTCAGGCTTTGTCTTCTCATATTGTGTGGTCAAACAATGATGACTGTTTCTTCCTGATGTTTGTCTTCTGCTGCGAATACTGGACAATTTGTAAACAGGCGAAATATATCCCTGGAAGCCTTAAAGATGTGGTTTTATAGAAGAATGCGGACAATTTGTAAACAGGCGAAATATATCCCTGGAAGTCTTAAAGATGTGGTTTTATAGAATAATGCTAACAATTAATTGGACACTACTACTACTACTACTACTACTACTACTACTACTACTACTACTACTACTACTACTACTACTACTACTACTACTACTACTACTACTACTACTACTTCTTCTAATACCACTACTCCTACAACTACTACTACCACTACTCCTACCACTACTATTACCACTACTACTACTACTTCTACTACTATTACTACTGCTACTACAACTACTACCAATACTAATACCACTACTCCTACCACTACTGTTACCACTACTACTACCTTTACTACTACTACTACTACTACTACTACTACTACTACTACTACTACTCGTACTACATACCTGGGGATGGTAAACGTAGTTTCAAAATAACAACAATCAAGGCTCAGAATCAGCTGCAATAGTTTTTGGAGGCAGATAATTTTGCTTTGCTTGTCAACATGGTATGAGCTTTGACCGTTCACAAACCCATAAACTCGTCACACTGCCCAGAAAATCAAATTCATCAAAAAGGTTGATTGCACCGTCCAATAATGAAATAATTGAAAAACCATTGGACATACACAAAATTGGCTGATCTAGAGATCCTATTTCAAGATGTGGATGATCAATGGGAACCGCTGAAGAATTCAATCAGTTTGGCTGCAGAAAAAAATATTCCAAAATTAAAGAAAGTGGGTCGTCAGACATGGATAACTGAAGAAATTTTACAGCTAATGGAAACAAGAAGACAGCACAAAAATAATCCTGCCAAATATAAAGAAATTCACAGAAAAGTTAGAACATTATGTAAGGAGGCAAGAGAAGCATGGCTCGAGAAAACTTGCATAGAAATTGAAAAACACCACAACAGTAAAAATACCAAACTAATGCATAAAAGAATTCTGGAGCTTACTAATCAAAGAAATCATACATCAGCTATGGCTGCAATGGACACAGAGCAGAGAATGCTTTTCACACTATACCAGCACTTGATCCTCTCAGTAATTGATTATGGATTAGGTTTCTGCTCACTGTCTCAGAGAGTCAGCTGGTGAAGTTAGAGCGCATACAGAACGAAGCTATGCGGGTCATTCTGGGATGCACTAGAGACACCCCAGTAGTGTGTATGCGTTACATCCTTGGTATGCCGACTGTTGCTGGTAGGCTCAAGGTGATGCAGGTGAAGGCATACCTCAGAGTAGCTGCAGACACAGACCACCCACTGCATGAGGCGCTGGACGCAGTTAAGGGTCAGCGACTGATAAGAGTTAAATCATGGATGGCTCAGGCAGAGGATACAATCAGACAGGTGTGCCCCTTGGAGAACATTAGGAGTGGAGAGGAGTGGGTCAGAGTGCCAGAGGAGCAGTCAGACTTGTGCAGAGTTATAATCACATTGAGCCGGGAGTGCAGGGAGTGGCCAGCAGGGGCCACGGAAGTGGAAATCCAGCAACTAATTCAGGACAATGCTCACTCGAGTGATGTGATTATCTACACAGATGGTTCGGTGTCAAGAGGTGAGAGAAGTGGCTGGGGTTTTATAGCCAAAGCTAATGGTCGATGTTTGGGGAAGGAGAGCCTGGCATATGATACCACAACATCCAGCTTAAGAATGGAAGTGGAGGCAGTCACTGCGACTCTCCGCTGGATGGAGAATATGACACACACACACACACACACACACACACACACACACACACACACACACACACATCGTGATTGTAACTGACTCAGAAAGCATGCTGACAAGGGTGAGGACGGGCAGACTTCGTGCGGAGTGGCTTGCTTCGCTTCGGAGGTCACGGGTGACAAGCATCGCCTGGATCTTTTCTCCGGGGCATGCCGGTGTGCTAGGAAATGAACAGGCGGACAGATTGGCTGGCTCTGCAGAACTTGGTGGAGTATTGATACATGACTAGGCAGACGTGGTTGCGGTCTTGTGGGAGCACGTGCACACCTCGGAGGAGCAAATGGATTACCATGGTCTGGCAAGAATGAGACAACGAGGAGTGACGAAGGGATCTGGCCGACGCTCAACGCTCAATGGAAAGGCGAGACGGACTTATAATCAGATTGCTACTGGTACTATTGGTGTTGGAACTCTGCGCTGGCTGCTGAGGATGGGGACGGAGCACTTATGGGAATGCCCCGAATGCTGTGATGTCGATTCCTAAATCAATCAATCATACATCAGCAGGCTGCCTAAAGACAAAAGATGGAAAAATCATAATAGAAAAAGATCAGATTTTACATGTATGTGAAAAACCTTTATGATGATAACAGAGACGAACAGTATGATATTCAAAATAATAATGAAGGACCATCAATTTTGAAGATGGAGGTTCAGAATGCTCTTAACCATATGAAATCTGGCAAGACCCCCGGTTCAGACAGCATCACAACAGAAATGATTAATGCTTTAGAAGAATATGGAGTAGATAAAGTTACCAATCTGCTTAATACAATATATGATACTGGAAATATACCTCAGGAGTTATGTAATTCTGTATTTATTGCCATTCCAAAGAAATCAGGATTCTTGGAATGTGATCAACATCGAACAATTAGTATAATGAAGATTTTGTTAAGAATTATCATGCAAAGAGTTAGGAAGAAAATACAACCTGAAATAGGAGATGAACAATGTGGGTTTGTAGAAGGAACGAGTACAGTAAATGCTGCTGTAATACCGAGAACAGTAATTGAACGTTCTACAGAAGTAAACAAAGATCTACACCTTTGCTTTATTGACTACACAAAGGCTTTCGATAAAGTGAGACATTCGACATGACAAGGATGCTTGAAGATCTACAAATTGATGGAAAAGACCTTAGACTTGTAAAAAACATATATTGGAAACAACAAGCTGCCATCAGAATTGATAATGAAGTAGGTCAATATCAGCCTATTAAAAGAGGTGTGAGACAGGGATGTGTAATGTCTCCAGGTCTTTTTTCCCTGTACAGTGAAAATATTTTCAGAAATATAGAAGATATGGAAGGAATCAACATTGGGGGACGATACATCAATAACATTAGATATGCAGATGATACAGTCTTGATTGCAGACAATGAACAGGACCTGCAAAATTTAGTAGATGCGGTTGTTGCACACAGTGAACAACTAGGGTTAGAATTGAATTGTAAGAAGACACAGATTATGGTCGTCACTAGGAAGAAGAAATACCACAATGTAATATACAAGTAAATGGGCATATTCTTAAACAAGTGAATCGGTACAGCTTATCTCGGAACAGTCATAACATCTGATGGGAGATGCCTTGAAGAGATTAGAACAAGAATTGCCATTGCGAAGGTAGCCTTTTGCAAGATGAAAAACATATTGACCAATAAAAAGATATCAATTGAAACGAGAAAACGTGTATTGAAGTGCTATATACAACCTGTACGTTTATATGGATGTGAAGTGTGGACAGTATGCAGATAAGCTGAAAAACATCTGATGGCTGTGGAAATGTGGTTTCTGAGGAAAATGCAAAGAATACCACGGACAGAGAGAAAAACCAATGAACAAGTCATACAAGAAACAAATGAAGATCGTAAACTGATTAGAGACATTAGACGTAGACAGTCAAAATTCTTTGGGCATGTTATGAGAAGAAATGAATTGGAGAACTTGGTGACAACTGGCAAGATCGAAGGGAAGAGACCAAAGGGAAGACCAAGAAATAAATACCTGGATGGCTTGACCAGATGGCATGGTCTAGACAGAAACATGGAGCTGATCCACGACTCTGGTGATCGAGTGAGATGGCAAAACATGAGCATCCACGCTTATCTGCATGGCACATGATGGATGGATGGATACACAAAATAAAGAGAACAAACATGTCAGTCAAACAAGAACTCAATATAGACAGAGATGGGTTACAAGACAAATAACATGAGGACTATGAAATATGTTGGGCGTGTAAACAGCTTGAATGTGTGGGGAAGATAACTGTGGTTGGAGATGTTCCTGGGAAGAGAAGTTCATAGTGAAGATGGATTCAAGATGTGATGGATAACTTAGACACGACAGCAGCAGACATCATCTGGCTCATGATGGATAGACATTTCGAAAAGTTAAACATGGTGAAGGGTGAAAAGATTCATGAGAGAAAAGACAGAAGCAGGCCGTGAGAAATGATGCTGGGTTAAACTAAGACGGTGGCATGGGAGGATGTCATCAGCGGTGTTGATCCAGGACACCCAAGACAGATCTGTGGACAGACATGAACGTGTAAACCACGTGACAAGGCGCGTGGTGTTTCTTTATATTTGCGCTCGCTCGCCTTGAACTCAAACGTAGTCCATACACATTACTTCTAGTAGCGCTGGACTGAATTGTGCATGTGGATTAGCTTTCCCTATTATCGTTGTTCCTCGCCTTCTGGCAAACCCACTCCGACTTCAAAGGTGTTTGTAATTTACGTCCCCTAGTCAAAGACGAGAAGTCAACATTCTGGTCCAGCTTTCTGGTGTAGGGGTTGAACCTGTTACTTCGGCATCAACACTCAGGGTGTTTAAAACCGAACGCTCTAATCAATTTGGCCCTGCTCATCTCCGCATGGTGCTTATGATTCCATGAGCCTCAGGTTCTGTACAGCACAAGCCACATGATGATGATGATGATGATGATGATGATGATGATGATGATGATGATGATGATGATGATGATGATGATGATGATGATGATGATGATGATGATGATGATGATGATGATGATGCTTGCTAGCTTGCTTGCTTGTATTCGTTGGCTTGAGCTCCAACGCAAAGTCCTGTATGTCGGATGAAGGCATCCTGGTGTCCAACATCAGTGTGATGTCATACAGGACCTGAGGTATGCGTGAGTATCCGTTGTCCCATGTCTGGCTTATTGGTGTTTCATCATCATCATCATCATCATCATGAGGATGACGGTGGTGGTGATTTAGGTCGTAGCGTAAGAAAGAATATTGCTTTTATATCCTTAACACACAAAAAACAAGAGGACAATTATGGTCAGCACTTGTCCACCTATTCCTGAAGCGAAGTAGTTCAGTCGCGTGCCACGCAAACCGAAGGATATGGTTTCAATTATGGGCTATGACTTTCGGTTCACCAGGTGGGTCGTTGCTGGAGCTACGGAGTCACTATGGATGAACGAAAGATGAGTGATTGGAAGGGCCGAATGTAAGACGGGCCTGCGTGCCCAATTTGTGACCCTTTTAAAATAAAGTTGAATTTAATTTAATCGAGCTCGTGTACTGTGCGATGCTTTCGGCAGTCTCTCCTGTGGAAAGAGACAGAGCTATATGGGGATCAAGTAGGTGCACTTAAGTCGAACACCTTGCCTTTTTCAAACCCCTTTTTTATCCTGGAGTGATTGGTTTACCCAGAGGCGGTTAAGCTTATATTAGCGCCCAGCCGACTCACTTTAAGGTGCAGGGTTCGAGTCTGTATTAGATAAATTTATCTGAGTTAAGAAATAAAATGATCCTGGTTGTGTATGAAGCGGGAGGAGCTAGTCTAATGTTTAGGACCTTATGCGGACAACGACGTGAGCGCGGTAGGCCGAGTATTTCAATCTCAGTTTTCGACATTCGCTACGGGAGGGGAAGGTTGGTGATCTATTTATCCGTGCACCCAGGCCTACAAAATGTGATGCTTTTAACACTTCATGTACCCACAGAAGCCACAGAAGGATCCTTTTGTGTGTATCTGTGTTTGTGTGTGTGTGTGTGTGTGTGTGTGTGTGTGTGTGTGTGTGCGTGTATGTAAGTCAGCCTGGCTAAAATAATGTTAAATTGGGTCAATGCATTCGTTACTTGGACCTTTAAAGTTGAGTGGGATCAGACTAGTGACCTACTTCGGGCTTTGCTTTCTCGTCTGAGAGAAGGTCCATTAGAGAATCAAACGATATATCAAATCAAAGCCTGAAGAAAACTCCACAATTTCAGTTAAATATCTTCTTCTTCTTTTCGTTCATCCGGAGTGTTTTTTCAGATGTGATTGCGGTGTGCGTTAGGCACCCTTGGGTTGAAAACCCTTAGGTCACACATCCGGCTTTCGCGTGCATTTTTGACCAGGTTAGCAATCCTGGGAGTTAAATATGTATTGCTGCGTGATGTACTGTGGTGGAGTGCCTCAGAGGTTAGCATTTTCGCCTCTGGTTCATGCGGGGGAGGTTCAATTCGTGGAAGTGGAATGTGTGGATTTTCACAAATGACAGAATGGTGTGTGCTTTTGTGCGGAAGAGGGGTGCGTGCCACTAGCTTGGCTTGACTAAATTACATTGATCGCAGGAGGGTGCTGCGTTTGAGTTACGATGTTTGATTGATAAGTTGCATCTTCTTGAATGATTGTGCTTTGCAATACTTGACTCGTTGTTTCAGAACAAAGGTGTCTGGGTGGATGATGAGTACAAAAGCAACAAGGCCTCTCGTTGCAGTCGACAAAACATCAAGGACAATTTTATTTGCAGTGTTGTACAGACAACTACATATTCCCCAGTCGGCCGAGCTTCCTTTAGCATAAGGGGTCATTGGTCACAGTACCATTAGTGGCCATAATGTATAATGTAAGTGCACCTGTCTTTCACAATCCTTTCTCTCGGTCCTTAACTGTGGCTGAAGCAAAACTAAAACCCGGACTGTACGGTGTGAGTCCCTGTTGTTTAAGCCCTTGCGCTGACTTTCATGTGAAGTCTTAATGTGGAACATAACGGTTCTTTAAGATGACTTTTGGCTGATTTGTTTGTGTTGTTCCAAAAAGCGAAGTGTATACCTCAATGTTCCGTGCCAAAAATGAAGAAGGTATCGCTTTGGCTGTTAACTAACGCAGTTTCGTGACGTCTTTATATTACGCGTGGTTGGTGCGTTTATGTGTCTAAAGTATTATATTTAGCATCTACTCGTGTTTTATATGTGATATATATATATATATATATATATATATATATATATATATATAGATATATATATATATATTATATATATATATAGCAAATATAGAAAACAGGTGCAATAAGGCAAATCAACTCATTGGACAAATGGTACCAATACTAAAGAACAAACATGTATCAATGCTTGCTTGCTTGCTTGTATTCGTTGGCTTGAGCACCAACGCGAAGTCCTGTATGTCGGATGAAGGCATCCTGATTGTCCAACATCAGTGTGATGTCATACAGGACCTGAGGTTTGCGTAAGTATCCGTTGTCCCATGTCTGGCTTATTGGTGTGCAGACTAGTGGTTCCTCGCCGTACAGGCAGACACTCTCCGACTTCGGAGGAATCGGCGATGCTACTGACTTTAGCCAGGACCCCGAAGTATATAACCCGGTCCTTGTACCTTGGAAACACCTCTGCGTCCCTAACATGTATCAATAACTACTAAGAAAGCACTTTACAACACAATGTTCCTACCAACTCTATGTTACCAATGCCAAACCTGGACAATGACAGAAAAAGAGGAAAGAAAAATCTCAGCAACAGAAATTAGGTTCCTGAGAAGAATACTCAACGTATCAAGAAGAGATAAGATCAGAAATGAAGACATCAGGACTAAAGTGGAGGTTAAAGCAGCACTAGATTTTATTAGAAAGCAGCAAGTCAAATAGTTTGGCCATGCAAGTAGGTTACCAGTCAACAGCATATCACAACAAGCAATGATGTACAGACCAGATGGAAACAGAGGAAGAGGCCGACCACGTAAACGTTGGACGGAGGGAATAGCAGAGTCCATGGGAATATCGATATATGAAGCCCATAATCGGGCACTCTCACGATGTTTATACTTCACCTCGACACCGCAAGGTACAAGAGGAACATAATGAGATGAGTTGAAATGAGATATATATAGCTCATTAATTTTTGCGACATGGCAGTGTGTTTCCTCCTTCAACTGTGTATAAGTCATCATGTGCCCTGCCAGCCAACGTTGGCGTTCATGTTTCTCCACAGATCTCGGTCTTTAGTCATTTTAGTTATGATTTTGCCATCAGTAACTTGATGACGCCGGCTTCCTGGCATACAGGTTAGCGACTTTTCTCCGTAATCTCGTATACTCTCGTAAGTAACGTGACGACGGTGAGAATCAGCACTGGTTCGAATCGCGTCGGTAACTTACGGGGTATGTGAGCCGGCCGCTCAGAAACTACTCAGTGTAATCTTGCCAAGAAATCAACAATCACATGAAAGATGTTGATGTTGACAGCAATGTCCTACAAAGGATATGCAAACATTTTTTTTAACTTGACGACGGTCTGGTGCCACCCGTGGCTCAATGCCGTCCCTACCGGACGAAGATGTCCTAAAACAGCCATAAGCGTCGTTCACAGACTCTGATATGTGGACACCCATGAATTCTTGGGAACATAATTTGCTGGTTTCTAAGTTTCCTTATGTCCTTTAAAACCTAAATGTTGTTACCAAATTCATACACCCATCAAGTGTGTCTATTTTATCTTACGTCTTATTGCGTGTTACGCAGGAGCACAATGTCATTTTTTTAAAAATCTGTTTAGTAGAAATGTCCTGCTATGAATCTGTAGTGTTGTGGCGCCATTACATTTTGTAGGTCTGAGAGCAAGGAGAAAAAGATCGCCAATCTTTCCCTCACTTTGGCAAGTGACGATTGGTCAATAAAGCATGGACATAGCACCATATGCCCAATGGTCGTAAAAGGGTCCTTCATTGAATTGCGTACATCATCAGTGCGTGCCATAAACCCATCTGTGCCTGGGCCAGCAGATCACGGAGGTTAGCTGATACTTGTTCATATTATGGATTACTTCTGGACGGGCAGAGGTTTAGTTCAGTTTAGATCAGTCATCAATGGACATGACTATGATTCCGTCCATACTTTCTATATTTCTCAAAATATTTTCACTGTACAGGGAGAAAAGATCTGAAGACATTACACATCCCTGTCTCACACCTCTTGTAATAGGCTGATATTGACCCACATCGTTATCAATTCTGATGGCAGCTTGTTGTTTCCAATATATGTTTTTTACACGTCTAAGGTCTTTTCCATCAATTTGTAGATCTTCAAGCATCCTTATCATGTCGACATGTCTCACTTTATCAAAAGCCTTTGTGTAGTCAATAAAGCAAAGATATAGATCTTTGTTTACTTCTATAGAACGTTCAATTACTGTTCTCAGTATATACACAGCATTTACTGTACTCTTTCCTTCTACAAATCCACATTGTTCTTTTCCTATTTCGGGTTGTATTTTCTTCCTAACATTATGCTTGATAATTCTCAGCAGAATCTTCGTGATGTGCCTCATTATACTAATTGTTCGATAATATGTGCATATATATTGAATCACATACATACTTACATAGACATAGACACACATATAGACTTGCATAGACATTGAAATACACACATACCGACATAGGTGTAGAGTCACATGTATACTTACATAAACACACAAACACATACATACTTGCATAGACGCAGAGTAACATATATAATTATATCATCATAGAATCACATATACGTGCATAGATATAGAATCACATATACACTTGCGTCGAAATATAATTACATATACATTTGTGTAGACATAAAAACACAAAAATACTTGATTTGACATAGAATCATTTATATAATTGCATGGACATAGAATCACATACATAGTTGCATAGACATAGAAACACAAAATAACTACATTGACACAGAATCACATACATACTTGAACAGACACAGAACAGCACAGAGGACACATATACAGAGTGAATGTAAAGTCTCACTACACTTCCTATGTAGAACACCTAGCTGTTTGTTGGAGAGTATGTTTTCCGTTTGCAAGACTGAAAACATACTCTCCAATAAACAGCTGTTCTACATACAAAGTGTAATGAGACACTCGGACGAGACAGAGGACAAATGTAGGACGACACAGAGGACAAATGTAGGACGACACAGAGGACAAATGTAGGACGACACAGAGGACATATGTAGGACAACACAGAGGACATATGTAGGACGACACAGAGGACATATGTAGGACGACACAGAGGACAAATGTAGGACGACACAGAGGACATATGTAGGACGACACAGAGGACATATGTAGGACGACACAGAGGACATATGTAGGACGACACAGATGACAAATGTAGGATGACAAAGATGACAAATGTGGGACGACACAGAGGACAAATGTAGGACGACACAGAGGCACACAATGGGACGACACAGAGGACATATGTAGGAGGACACAGATGACATATGTAGGACGACACAGATGACAAATGTGGGACGACACAGATAACAAATGTAGGATGACAAAGATGACAAATGTGGGACGACACAAAGGACAAATGTAGGATGACAAAGATGACAAATGTGGGACGACACAGAGCACAAATGTAGGATGACAAAGATGACAAATGTGGGATGACACAGAGGCACACAATGGGACGACACAGATGACAAATGTAGGATGACAAAGATGACAAATGTGGGACGACACAGATGACAAATGTAGGATGACAAAGATGACAAATGTGGGACGACACAGAGGCACACAATGGGACGACACAGATGACAAATGTAGGATGACAAAGATGACAAATGTGGGACGACACAGATGACAAATGTAGGATGACAAAGATGACAAATGTGGGACGACACAGAGGACAAATGTAGGACCACACAGAGGACATATGTAAGACAACACAGAGAACAAATGTAGGACGACACAGATGACAAATGTGGGACGACACAGAGGACAAATGTGGGACGACACAGAGGACAAATGTAGGACGACACAGATGACAAATGTGGGACGACACAGAGGACAAATGTAGGACGACACAGAGGACATATGTAAGACGACACTGAGACACACAATGGGACGACGCAGAGGACAAATGTAGGACGACACATAGGACAAATGTGGGACGACACAGAGGACAAATGTAGGACGACACAGAGGACATATGTAAGACGACACTGAGACACACAATGGGACGACACAGAGGACAAATGTAGGACGACACATAGGACAAATGTAGGACGACACATAGGACAAATGTAGGACGACACATAGGACAAATGTAGGACGACACAGAGGACAAATGTAGGACGACACAGAGGACACATGTAGGACGACACATAGGACAAATGTAGGACGACACAGAGGACAAATGTAAGACGACACAGGGGACACATGTAGGACGACACGGGGGACAAATGTGGGACGACACAGAGGACAAATGTGGGACGACACAGAGGACAAATGTGGGACGACACAGAGGACAAATGTAGGACGACACAGAGGACAAATGTAGGACGACACAGAGGACAAATGTAGGACGACACAGAGGACAAATGTAGGACGACACAGAGGACAAATGTAGGACGACACAGAGATTAAATCTAGGACAGTACTCGGGACAGTAGACAGCAGATCTAGAACTGACTATCACTAATCTTTCCACCACAATTCTATCTGTGACACAACCATTCCATTCTATCTTTATCACAGCCATTCTAATTTTATTACAATATTATGTCTTTATCACAACCCCTCTATCTTTATCACAACCATTCTATCTTTATCACAGCCATTCTAATTTTATTACAATATTATGTCTTTCTCACAACCACTCTATCTTTATCACAACCATTCTATCTTTATCACAACCATTCTATCTTTATCACAGCCATTCTAATTTTATTACAGTATTATGTCTTTATCACAACCACTCTATCTTTATCAGATCCATTCTATCTATATCACAACCATTCTGGCTTTGCCACATTCTATCTTTATCACAACCATTCTATCTTTACTGCCATCATCCCAGATTTGTCACAACCACTCTAGTTTGATCACAACCATCCCAGTTTTATCACAACTATGCCAGTTTTATCACAACTTCTCTAGTTTTATCACAACCATCCCAGCTTTATCACAACCATTCCAGCTTTATCACAACCATCCCAGTTTTATCACAACCATTCCAGCTTTATTACAATCATCCCAGCTTTATCACAGCCCTTACAACTTTATCACAACCAACCAAGATTTATCACAACCATTCCAGCTTTCCTTGTCACATTCCATTTTCCCCTGACTACTGGTTTGAAAATCTAATCCCACATCGGTTCCTCAAAATGGCTGGTCGAGGGGCGCAAGGCCCGATCGATGGCAATTTCACTTCAGATTCAAAGGAATTCTGTTAAAGGGGAGCTCGGTAATGCGATAAAACTCAGCATCTTTGGGAGAGGGGGAGTGGGGTACAGCTCTGTATTGATCATCAGATCATAGGGAGGGTCTGTGAAGGATAGGGTGAGTGTGAGAAGGGTAGGAAAAGCTGTACCGAAGTGGTGAGACTGAGTTGTGTTCTTGTTTGATATATGAGGTGTTTGTCAGCATCTGCGTGTTGTATATGTGTGTGGCGATGGTGGATGTGTTGTATGTGTGTTGGGGCGATGGTGGATATGTTGGGAGTTTGTTATGCCGGTGGTGGATGTGTTGTGGGTTTGTTATGGCGATGGTAGATGTGTTGTGGGTTTGTTATGGCGATGGTAGATGTGTTGTGGGTTTGTTATGGCGATGGTAGATGTGTTGTGGGTTTGTTATGGCGATGGTAGATGTGTTGTGGGTTTGTTATGGCGATGGTGGATGTGTAGTGGGTTTGTTATGGCGATGGGGGATGTGTTGTGGGTTTGTTAAGGCGATGGTGGATGTGTAGTGGGTTTGTTATGGCGATGGGGGATGTGTTGTGGGTTTGTTAAGGCGATGGTAGATGTGTTGTGGGTTTGTTATGGCGATGGGGGATGTGTTGTGGGTTTGTTATGGCGATGGTGGATGTGTTGTGGGTTTGTTATGACGATAGTGGATGTGTAGTGAGTTTGTTATGGCGATGGTGGATGTCTTGTATGTGTGTTGGAGCGATGGTGGATGTGTTGTGTGTGTGTGTGTGTGTAGTGACGATGGCGGATGTGTTGTGTGTTTGTTGTGACGATGGTGGATATGTTGTATGTGTGTTGTAACGATGGCGGATGTGTTGTGTGTTTGTTGGGGCGATGGTGGACGTGTTGTATGTTTGTTGTTTCGATGGTGGATATGTTGTATGTAGGTTGTGACGATGGTGGATGTGTTGTGTGTTTGTTGGGGCGATGGTGGATGTGTTGTATGTGTGTTGTAACGATGGTGGATATGTTGTATGTGTGTTGTAACGATGGTGGATATGTTGTATGTAGGTTGTAACGATGGCGGATGTGTTGTGTGTTTGTTGGGGCGATGGTGGACGTGTTGTATGTTTGTTGTTTCGATGGTGGATATGTTGTATGTAGGTTGTGACGATGGTGGATGTGTTGTATGTAGGTTGTGACGA
The DNA here is from genome assembly GCA_014155875.1 of Cepaea nemoralis. NCBI lineage: Eukaryota > Metazoa > Mollusca > Gastropoda > Stylommatophora > Helicidae > Cepaea > Cepaea nemoralis. The sequence continues at coordinate 125,228 of JACEFZ010007417.1, forward strand.
TGGTGGATGTGTTGTGTGTTTGTTGGGGCGATGGTGGATATGTTGTATGTTTGTTGTTTCGATGGTGGATATGTTGTATGTTTGTTGTGACGATGGTGGATGTGTTGTGTGTTTGTTGTGACGATGGTGGATGTGTTGTGTGTTTGTTGGGGCGATGGTGGATGTGTTGTATGTGTGTTGTGACGATGGTGGATGTGTTGTGTGTTTGTTGGGGCGATGGTGGATGTGTTGTGTGTTTGTTGGGGCGATGGTGGATGTGTTGTGTGTTTGTTGGGGCGATGGTGGATGTGTTGTGTGTTTGTTGGGGCGATGGTGGATATGTTGTATGTGTGTTGTGACGATGGTGGATGTGTTGTGTGTTTGTTGGGGCGATGGTGGATGTGTTGTGTGTTTGTTGGGGCGATGGTGGATGTGTTGTGTGTTTGTTGGGGCGATGGTGGATGTGTTGTGTGTTTGTTGGGGCGATGGTGGGCGTGTTGTATGTAGGTTGTGACGATGGTGGATGTGTTGTGTGTTTGTTGGGGCGATGGTGGATGTGTTGTGTGTTTGTTGGGGCGATGGTGGATGTGTTGTGTGTTTGTTGGGGCGATGGTGGACGTGTTGTATGTAGGTTGTGACGATGGTGGATGTGTTGTGTGTTTGTTGGGGCGATGGTGGCTGTGTTGTGTGTTTGTTGGGGCGATGGTGGATGTGTTGTATGTTTGTTGTTTCGATGGTGGACGTGTTGTATGTAGGTTGTGACGATGGTGGATGTGTTGGGGCTATGGTATATGGGTTGTATGTTTGTTGGGGCGATGGTGGATATGTTGTGGGTTTATTGTGATAATGGTGTATGTGTTGAGTGTTTGTTGTGGTATGGTGGATGTGTTGTATGTTTATGTGAATTTGTTATGTGTTATGAGCATATTACACGGTTAGTGTTTTTGTTTATTGAGGCAAAGAAATGCGTTAGGAGTGACATGTGTAAAGAGACGTTGGGGAAGGGGGAGGGATGTTGGATGAAGGCGGAAGAGGAGAAAGTGAAGGAGGAGAGTCAGAGAATATGAGGAGAGGAAGAAGAATATTGAAGATGGAAATGAGGAAATACAGGAAGCAGGTGGAATGACATTGAGGAGCGGGAAAAGAAACCGAGGAAGCAGATAAAGAAGACAAGAATTAATAATATGTGCAAGAGAGGTAGAAAGTGAGAGAAATCACAAGAGAAGCAGACGAAGGAAGGAAGGAAGGAATGAAGGAAGGAATGAAGGAAGGAAGGAATGAAGGAAGGAAGGAAGGAAGGAAGGAAGGAAGGAAGGACGGAAGGACGGAAGGATAGATGGGAGGATAGATGGGAGGATAGATGGGAGGATAGAAGGAAGACGGAGGAAGAGAAGAAGCAAAAGAAAAGATGATGATGATGATGATGATGATGATGATGATGATGATGATGATGATGATGATGATGATGATGATGATGATGATTTCATTGTGGTAGTTGTCGTGGTAGGAAAATAAGTCAGAGAAGACTTCTACATGTAAAACAAAGATAATCTGAAAGAGAACCGACAAAAACAATTTGAAGAAAACAGGCGTTTAACGATATCATCAAGAATGAAGCGCATAAGGTACAAGCCAACCAAATAAAAGGGAGGGGAAGAAGACAAAGTGAGGAAAGAAGAGAAGGACACAGTGATGATTATGACAGGAACCCACCCAATAACTCAGCTCTCCCTAGCGACAATTACAACCCTCAATAAGACCAGGGTGTTATGTAAACGATGGACGATGGAGCTGTCGATTGTGCTGGCCGTGTCATTAGCAACAGAGAACGCAGCTATAACCCAGCAGAACAAGGCGCCTCTAGCAGTATAACTACCACCTCAACCACCCCGAGGCCTCCCTGCCCAGTGAAATAGCCATGGCATCGATCCGCTCCTGTAACGGTTGACGCTGGTAATTTACCCCCAGTGCCAATACTGGCCACCCTTTCTGTAGAGTTCACAGTTTTACTAATCACCCATCTGATGGCAGACTGATCCACACACATTACTGCTGGAGACTGACCAGACATCTCGCTGGCTGGCTCCTGTTTGTACCCCCGACAGCTTCAGCAACATTTGATGTGAACCCAGCCTCATCGTCCTATTGTTCTTGTTAGTTGATTGTTTGTGTCTCTTCTTCGTCCTCCTTTTCTTCTGCCTCTTCCTCTTCCTCCTCCTCCTACTCCTCCTCCTCCTCCTCCTTCTTCTTCTTCTTCTTCTTCTACTTGTCTTCTTCTTCTTCTTCTTCTTCTTCTTCTTCTTCTTCTTCTTCTTCTTCTCACCCTGATTATTCCTCTTTTTCTTCTTCTTCCGGATCTATCTATCTATCTATCTATCTATCTATCTATCTATCTATCTATCTATCTATCTATCTATTTATCTATCTGTCTGTCTGTCTGTCTGTCTATCTGTCTGTCTGTCTGTCTGTCTGTTTTTCTATCTGTCTGTCCGTATGTCAGTCTGTCTGTCTTAATCTGCTTAGTCCTTATTTCTGTTTGCTGTGTTTATTTTCTCTCTCTCTCTCTCTCTCTCTCTCTCTCTCTCTCTCTCTCTCTCTCTCTCTCTCTTTCTTTCTCTCTCTCTCTTTCTCTCTCTATCTCTCTCTCTCTTTCTTTCTCTCTCTCTCTCTTTCTCTCTCTATCTCTCTCTCTTTCTCTCTTTCTCTCTCTATCTATCTCTCTCTCTCTCTCTCTCTCTCTCTCTCTCTCTCTCTCTCTCTCTGTCCAACTCTGTCCTTCTTCCCTCTTGCATTGACTACTTACTTCTCAGACCTATCTCCCAACCAGCCCAGGTCGACATCTCCACATCGCCTGGAATCCTGAGCTGTAGAAAAGTTCAGTTTGCAGATGACTTTTCTCCTCACTGATATCGATCCTTCCCCCATTCCCCTGGCCTCTGTGTGTTGGCTTAAGAACGCACTGGTCGGTGGTTCAAGAGCCAGTAGTGACGGAACTATGGATTTTTTAAAAGTCCACCAGGACCTGAGATGGCTTGGTGGTTAGTCTGCTAGTCTACCGTCTCAGTGGCTCGGGTTGAACCCCAGCAGTGATATGATTCTGGGTTTTCTCAACCAGAATGCACACAACATGTATGCGTGCATGTACTACCATGCTTTTTATGTGTGAGTGTGACATGCATAATATATAACATATAATTAATCTGCAAAATTATCCCTAGATCAGGAAATCAACATCCGGATTGGTAAGGTAGCAACAACAATGAACAGGTTAAGAAAAAGAGCCTGGGAGAACAGGAAACTTACTGCCAAAACAAAAGTCCTTGTCTATCAAGCCTATGTCCTTAGTACTCTTCTTTATGGCAGTGAAACCTGGACAACTTACTCACACCAAGAGAAACATTTAAACAGCTTTCATATGCGGTGTCTGCGAAGAATTCTTGGTATTCAGTGGCAAGACAAAATCACAAATACTGAAGTATTGGAAAGATAAGGTTATGTGACGGTTTATTCCATGCTCAGTCTTCGTAGATTTAGATGGATAGGACATCTTAGGAGGATGGATGATGGTAGAATACCAAAGGATATCTTTTTTGGTGAATTACAGATGGATAAGAGATCTCAGGGTTGGCCTCTACTACGATACAAAGATGTGTGTAAGCGGGACATGATTGATACAGGCATTGATAATGTACATTGGGAGCAAGTCGCCGCTGAACGTGTTGCATGGAGTGCTAACATCAGAAATTGAATAAAGACAAAGGAGAAAATCATTGCAGATAAGTCACACACCGAACGTTTGAGACGTAAGATGGTGCATGATGGTGGAAATGTCCACGTGTTCACATGCACCCACTGTGAACGAACATTTACAGTGCGAATTGGCCTTATCAGTCACATTCGCCATCGCCATGGGTAAGAGTTATTATGCCTTTTTGAAGCACAAACTATCGTCTGTCAAGACGGCAAGGTGCCAATGATGATGATGAATTAATCTGCAAAAGATGAATGGCTGGAAGAGCTAAATATAAGACGGGCCTGCGTGCCCAATTTGTGGCCTTATGAAAATATAGTTCGTTCGCTCGGTTCTTGGGGTCGACCCAGCCTCTTAAAGTTGGTACCGGGATTTCCAGCATTTTCTTAGTATTGGTTAGGAAGGAAATACTGCCAGGAAGGGAAATGTCTACCTCACCTCATTGTGCTGAGACCTAGACTACTTCACATGTACTTCACTACTTGTATGAGAGGAAATAGAGAAGAAGGGCAGAATGTCAGACGGGCCTGCGTGCCCAATTCTTAACCCTTGGAAAATAAAGATTTACTTACTTACTTATTTACTTACTTACTTACTTACTTACTTACTTACACTCTTGCCATCTGCCATGGTTTTATTTTCGTGGTAGGTTACTGATTTTGCTGTTTACATTATTTGCTTTTCTTATTTTTGGGAGCGTACAGGATTTGAACCGAGCACCTCTCAGACCAAAGCGATAATCATACCCCTAGTGTGTTGATTTCGATGATATAAGGCATCGGCCTTTCAGAAAGCAACGGCAAACTACTGAACTAACATTGCCTAGTAAATTTCAAAGATCAAATAAATACTGGGGTTGATTGTGACGTCCTATAAAAGACTGATCCTTTTCTAGTTAACATACCAGCTCTGTTAGTTCCCGGGTATGTCACAATGAGATGGTATCACAATTAGATGGTATCACAATGGGATGGTATCACAATGAGATAGTATCACAATGAGATGCTATCACAATGGTTTCACTATTGTATCACAATGGTATCACAATGAGATGGTATCAGAATAGTACCACAATGGCATCACAATGGTATAACATTGGTATCACAATAGTATCACAATGACATGGTATCACAATGGTGTCGCAATGCTATAACAATGATATCACAATGAGATGGTATCACAATGAGATGGTATCACAATGAGATTGTATCACAATAATATCACAATGGTATCATAATCGTATCACAACGAGATGGTATCACAATGATGTACCAATGGTATCACAATGAGATGATTGTACCACAATGACAATAGTATCACAATGGCATTACTATGAGGTGGTATCATAATGGTATTAATAGTATCATATTGATATCACAATGAGATGGTATCACAATGGTGTCACAATGGTATCACAATGAGTTGATATCACGATGGTATCACATTGGTATCACAATGGTATCATAATGGTATCACATTGGTATTACATTGGTATCACAATGAGATGGTATCACAATGAGATGGTATCACACTGGTATCACAATGATATCATAATGATATCACAATGGTATCACAATGATATCACAATGGTATCACAATGAGAGGGTATCACAATGTGATAGTATCACAACGGTATCACAATGACATGGTATCACAATGAGATTGTATCGCAGTGAGATGGTATCACAATGAGATGGTATCACAATGGTATCACATTTAGATGGTATCCACTGTAGCACTACATTCTTAGTGTTGCCTTCAACTGGTATTCCTTTTCGAGCTGGCAGTTAACCTTGGAGCCATATCATCACAAATATGTCCTTCATCTATGGAGATATGAACCAGTGCTGGCAATAAGAGAGATGCACGCTCAATACTCTCCCCAGGCACATACATCATTCAGAGCGTTCTTGAAAATGACTGCTACAGACGGATGTAATATAGCTCGTTCCAAGTACCTGTTCAGGCAAATTGTTCAGAAGAATATTCCAGAAGCTCCTTCCACGATCTTAATTCAGAAATTTGTTCCATGCACTTTTTTTTCCAAGAGTATGTTCCCGAAGTTTACTTTAGAAGCTTGTTCTAGCAGCCTACTCATGGGGCTTCTTCAAAATACGTGTTCCAAACGCCTCTTCCGGCAGCTTGATGAAGGAACTAAGAGATTATTCCAAGAGCCTGTTACGGAAGCTTGTTCAAGAACCCTGTCCCACAGACCTGTTCCAGGAGCTTATTCTAGGAGTCTGTTCCAGAAGCCAGATCCAGGAGTTTGTTTGAGTGAACTGACAGAGCTGGTATGTTAACTAGAGAAGGATCAGTCTCTTACAGGACATTGTAGTCAACCCCAGCATTTGATATCTGTTCCATGGACTTGTTCTAGGATATCGCCCCAGGAGTATGTTCCAGAAGCAGGATTCTCTTCCAGCAGTTTGATCGAAGGGCTTATCAGGGGATATTTTCTACGAGTTTTTTCTATTTGCTTGCTTAAGGAGCCTAGTTCCGCGAATTTGTTCCAAGAGTTTGCTCTCGGAGAATGTTCCACGAGCCTGATCTATGATTGTGTTCTTATAAACATTTCAAGAGCTTGTCTCAGGAGCATGTTCCAGAATTTGTTGCGGAGCCAGTTTCAACATCCTGTTCTAGCACCCTTTGCAGAAGCTTGTTCTAGAAGCTTGTTCTCACCTCTTCCAAATGTTTTTCGAGGACTAAGATGTCGGGTTAACAGTACATAAGACAAAAGGAGTTAACGAACAGAAAACCGCTGAAACACACATTAGCAATCGATTCCAGATATGTATGGGAAACCCACCCAAACTAGTGTCCACAGACAGTTCATTATAACGACAACATGAGGGATAACAATTCATAACAGAGTATAGATAGCCGTTCACGGGGATTTGAAAACTGTTGAGACAAATGTCCCACAGACGAAAGTCTCTTTGCGTTTGGACTGCCTAACTAACTAACTAACTAACTAACTAACTAACTAAATAACTACTAACTAACTAACTAACTAATTAACTAACTAACTAACTAACTAATGGACGCTTATGTGAACTTGTTGTCCAGTGGCTATGCATTGTAATGCTTATTGTTCTGTTGTTGTTTAAGAATGGCTTCATAAGTGGTGTATGAATGAAATAACGTATTCTAGGACAGAAAGAAGAAGGGCAGAATGTCAGTCGGGCCTGCGTGCCCAATTCTTAACCCTTTGAAACTAAAGTGTGTTCGTTTGTTCGTTCTCTCTCTCTCTCTCTCTCTCTCTCTCTCTCTCTCTCTCTCTCTCTCTCTCTCTCTCTCTCTCTCTCTCCGTATTCTACCTTCTTCCGTCTCTCTGGCTCTCCTTCTTTCATCGCTAATAGCCACGATAATATCCAATCCCTCTCCTCTCACTACATAATGATACAACAATGTCTTTCTCATATAGCTGTATATAATGTTCTACTATCAGATGATGACATGGAAGAACTGGCCAGAGAATTCAACACCAGTATCCAGAGGGGTCAGGTCAAAGAAGAATGGCTACACAGCTACTTGCTGCCGCTGCCAAAACCGAACAAAGACCACTCCAAGATAAGCGGCTACAGAATCATTACGATGCAGAATACTGTTGGCAAGCTACTGGAGAAAATTGTAGCACACAGACTTGCTTGGGACTTGGAACAGCTCGGCTGCTTCCCGCCCACACTTGGAAGATACAGACGCAACAAAGAGTCATGGCTGAATGCGGCGGTCTTTGCTCAAGATGTTTACGAAGGATTTCAGGTCAGAGAAGAGACATGTGCGGCCGCCATAGACTTAGAGGACGCATATAACAGAGTATCTTTCGAGCACTTGATGCAAACCCTCCTCAGACTGAAAGTGCACCCTCACCTTGTACGATGGATAGCTGCAGTTCTACTCCAAAGGAAGGTGGTGCTAAGATGCGGGAGTTGGTCTTCTGAGCCGATAACGATATGTCCAGGATTGCCGCAGGGTTCACCACTGTCACCAGTACTATTCAACGTGTATACGGTGCCGATCACTGAACAACAGTTGGATGGGAGGGGTAGGACTCTATCATTCGTTGACGACATCCTCGTGTATCGTTAGGGTCGAGATAGACAGGCGGTTGCCAACTATATGCAGGGCGAACTAGATCGAATTTTCTCATGGTGTGCTGATGCCGATGCCCTTGTCAACCCTGCAAAGGCAACGGTTACATGGTTCTCACTAAACAACCATATTGTGAAAACAGACCTGCCGACAGTAAGAATGAATGGGAGCATTCTGAGTAGAACCCAGTCAATGACATATCTTGGCGTGAGGCTTGATCGTAGCCTGTCCTTCAGAGATCATGTCGATTATGTCATAACGAAGGCTCGAAAAGGTTTGGCAGCAATGAGAGTCATGGCGACTGCCAATATCGAGCAAAGACTGCTATTACTTCTGTTCCAAGGACTTGTGCTTTCACGCATCGAGTATGCCCTGGCCATCCTCACTGTCAGCCCTACACAGATTGGAAGACTTGAAAAGGTACAAAACGAAGCCATGCGCATCATTTTGGACTGCAGGAGAGACACCAGTTGTGTAGCAATGAGATACCTCCTTGACTTCCCGACAATGGAACACAGGATCAAGATCTGGAGAGCTCGTGCATACTTAAAAATAAGTGCAGATGAGCAGCACCCTCTGCATGACGCTGTATTCAGAGAAAAGGGTGACAGGTTAAAGAGGGGCAAATCATGGATGGGTCGGGCGGAAGATGTCGTCGGACAGGTCTGCAGTCTTACCAGTATCAACCCCGGCAAGGAATGGGTGCCGGTGCCTCCAGCTTTTAAGTGTACCTTCTCCTGCATTATCACACTCGACAGACGGTGCAGAGAGCAGAACCCTGCCGCTGTCAATGCAGAGGTTAACGCGCTCATCTATGATCACTCAGATAGCCCCGAAGTGCTCATCTATACAGATGGATCTGTTGTAAAGCAGCAGAGAAGTGCGTGGGCATTTACAGCCCGTTCAGCGGGCCGAACCGTTCAAGAATCCAGTGGTGCCCACTCTATGACCACGAGCAGCATGACGATGGAGGTGATGGCAGTTACACAGGCTTTCATATGGCTGGAATCACAGCATTATACCAACGTGTGTGTACTAAGTGATTCAATGAGCATGATTCAGAAGGTCGAAGCTGGATCTGTACGTAGACAGTGGACTGAGTCGCTGCGGAAGTCTGTTGTCCGCAAAGTCACCTTTATCTTCGTCCCGGGACATGCGGGAGTCGAGGGAAATGAACGAGCTGATAAATTGGCTGGCTCTGCACCCCCTGTAGATGGCCAGCCCATGGATCGTGCGGATGTTATTAACGCCCTTAAAGATATGGCGAGAACAGAGGATTTTGACGCCAGTGATTCCACATCGCTCTCCAGGATGAAAGACCTGGAAGTAAGAATCGGCACAGCCAGACGCGAGAGGTACATCGGGAAAACAAAGCGCCTCGTCAACCAACACAGAACTGGCACTATTAGCCACCGGACGCTGATGCATATGCTGGGGGGAGGATCTGAGCACCTATGGACATGTCCGGAGTGCAACGAAGATACCCCAACTGATAACTAACTAACTAACATAATGTTCTACGTTCATACAGTTTTATATAATGTTCTACTTGCGTTGACATCTTCACAACAATCGTTGTAGTTCTCTCGCAGACCAAGGAAATCCGCTTCATTTGTTTCAGAAGCCACACCTCTGTTACCTCCAACCTTTCGTTAATTTGTGAGAACACATTGCAATATTCGCTAGTATACAGCAGACCCAGTTGTAAATAACATTTTGTTACTTTCTTCCTGACATCTAATGAGAGTTAATTAGTTAATGAATCTAATGTGTTAGTCAGTCAGTCAGTCAGTCATTCAGTCAGTCAGTCAGTCAGTCAGTCAGTCAGTCAGTCAGTCAGTTAGTTAGTTAGTTAGTTAGTTAGTTAGTTAGTTAGTTAGTTAGTTAGTTAGTTAGTTAGTTAGTTAGTTAGTTAGTTATTTAGTTAGTTAGTCGACAGATCATCATCAAACTAGCTTCTTCAAGCTACCGACATCAAACTAGCTACATCAACCTAGCTAAATCAAATTAGCTAAGTCATACTAGCAATATCAAACTAGCTACATCAAACTATTGACATCAAACTATTAACATCAACTATCGACATCAAACTAGCTATATCAAACTATCTACATCACACTAGCTACATCATACTAGTTACATCAAACTAGCTGCGTAAAACTATAGACATCAAACTAGCTACATCCTATTAGCTACACCAAACTAGCTATATCAAACTAGCTACATCAAACTAGCTACATCAAACTAGCTACATCAGACTAGCTACGTAAATCTATCGACATCAGACTAGCTACATCCTATTAGCTACACCAAACTAGCTATATCAAACTAGCTACATCAAACTAGCTACATCAAACTAGCTACATCAAACTAGCTACATCAAACTAGCTACATCAAACTATCTACATCAAACTATCTACATCAAACTAGCTACATCAAACTAGCTACATCAAACTATCTACATCAAACTATCTACATCAAACTATCTACATCAAACTATCTACATCAAACTAGCTACATCAAACTATCTACATCAAACTAACTACATCAAACTAGCTACGTAAAACTATCGACATCAGACTAGCTACATCAAACTATCTACATCAAACTAGCTATATCAAACTAGCTACATCAAACTATCTACATCAAACTAACTACATCAAACTAGCTACTTCAAACAAGCTATGTACAACTATCAAACTAGCTACATCATACTAGCTACATTAAACTAGCGACATCAAACTAGCTAAATAAAACTAGCTACATCAGACTATCGACATCAAACTAGCTACATCAAACTAGCTACATCAGACTATCGACATCAAACTAGCTACATCAAACTAGCTACATCAGACTATCGACTCAAACTAGCTATATTAAACTAGCTACATCAATCTATCTACACGAAGCTATCCACGCTACATCAAGTACACAAGCCAGCCAACAGCAACCGTCCAACAACCCTAACTCTACATTACCAAAGTTACATCAAACAACACAACATCTTCATACACACAATACTTGTTGACAGATACACAACTTAACAGCCGAGACACCAAAAATAAACATATTTTTGAAAAATAAAACAGCCAGAAACTCAGCCCCCGGGAGTTGAAAGGTCAAGACCAGAATATTGCCGTGAATTCTACAAATATTGCCTCCATCCTGTTATCCCTCCTCTCAGACACTTCAGCACCACTCTGAGGGAGGAAATCAATCACTCTCTCATGGGTGATCGATCTCCCTGAACACACACATACTCCTTTCCAACACTACTTATCCAATCACCACCTCCCTTTGCTAATCCTTTGACCTTTCTAAAAATATATATAAAGAGCATTATAGCCTTATGGCAATCTCCTTAGTTTATTACCATCATCCGTCCTTCACCCATTCTCCCTTCGAATCCTGAAAGCACTTTCACAGATGTCCTTCTGTCTATCTTTAACCCTATCTCCCCACGTCATTGCTTTGTCCATTAGCTCACCCCTTATCTCGTATCTGAAATGCTTCTGGGCTCTTCCAGAACATTCTCAATACATATTTATATTCTTATACATACATTCTTTAAATAACCGCTCGTAATTCCAATCCACTGTTTTTCCGCGTGTACATAAATTTCAGATCCTTAATGTCACGCATTCAAAGCTTCACCCATGTAATTTTTATCCGCCCTTATTTCATTTCACGGATACATATCTGTAACATCTCTTGCCAGTGCCCATCTTGAAATCTTCAGTTTTTGTTTTAAAGGAAAAAAAAATCACTTTTCAAATGACTACACTTATCCGCCCTTGATGCTTTAAATTCGAAATTTAGCCAATTTTCAGACTACCCCAGCATTATTATCTCCCTCTTCTATAAAGTTTTTCGCAAGAATCACCCAGGAGTCCACGTAAAAACACTCTTTCCGCTATCCAAATTCTAAATTCAATTCCATCAGATCCCATCTTTTCACTTTCTTTTCCCTCCTTTCACCGTATTTCCATTTCTTTACACGATTCCCTGTCTTCCCTCTATCTTGAATTCCCTCTTTCCCCCAATTTTTTTTTCCCCCGTGCAATATCTCAAACTGCCAAAGGGAGGATCGAACGGCGCTTTTCCCTTGATGGAAAAATCTTGTGAAAACAGGCAGATCCCCCAACATCGACATTGGTTCCAAAACAGGCTGCCCAATCTTGCCCCAAACCCCCTAGACCGCATTCATCAGATTGGAAACCAGCAGATTCTGACAAGCGTGCAATTACAGCACGGCCCAAGCTGGTGAACCAAACGGGTCCTCGCTAGCACAATCATCGATGAGCGCCCGCCTCTATCCCCCTTCCTTAATATGAAAAGAAGATTGGCTGGCGGAATGATGGGGTGGGGGGCTTAAGTTGTTTATGGGAGACCACGACCTGTTCCTCGTCGGTTTTCTCGTTAGATTTTTTTTTTTTTTTCGAGAGAGAGTGTCTTCGGGGTGCCAAGAAATTGCATTTTGGTACTTTAGATGCGAGATGGGGCGCCTGTAGGGAGTGGGATAAGATTAGGATGTCGGGAGACAACACGATGGCTGGTGTGAAGATGAGAAAGTGATCTTGCTGTTGGCGGGTTTGGTTGGTTTGCTGGGTTGTTCGCTAGTTCGTTCGTTCGTTGTTAGATTGTTGGTTAGGTGTTAGATGGTTGGTTGGTGGGTGGATGGGTTGCTTGGTGGGTTGGTGGGTAGGTTCGTTGATTCATTCGTTGGGTGGTTCGCTCGTTAGTTCGTTCATTCTTGGATTATTGGTGAATGTTTGACGATTGGCTGGTTGGTTGATTTGTGTGGGGTCGTTTGTTCGTTTGTTGGCTGTTTGACTGGTTAGTTTATTGGTTGATGATGATTTGGTTGTTTGTTTCGTTGGTTGGTTCTATGATAGCTGGATGGTTGGTTGTTTGGTTAGTCTGTTGGTTGGTTAGTTGATTGGTTGAGTGATTGTTTAGTTAGTTGTTTGGTTGGTTGCTTGGTTGATTCGTTAGTTTGTTGGTTGGTTGGTTGCTTGGTTGGTTGCTTGGTTGCTTGGTTGGTTGCTTGGTTGCTTGGTTGGTTGGTTAGTTAGTTTGTTGGTTGATTGGTTGGTTGGTTGATTGGTTGGTTGGTTGGTTGGTTGGTTGCATGGTTGCTTGGTTGGCTGGTCGCTTGGTTGGTTGGTTGCTTGCTTGCTTGGTTGCTTGGTTGAGTGATTGAATGGTTGGTTGAGTGACCGATTAATTGGTTTTTTCTTTGGTTATGTTGTTGGTATTTTGAGTGGTTGCTTGTTAAGTTGATTGGTTGCTTAGTTGGTTGCTTGGTTGTCTGCTTGGTTTTTTGCTTAGTTAGTTAGCTGTTATTTGGTTGCTAGTTAGAAAAGTCACACACCAAGCGTTTGAGACGTAAGATGGTGCATGATGGTGGAAATGACCACGTGTTCACATGCACCCACTGTGAACGGACATTTACAGCGCAAATTGGCCTTATCAGTCACACTCGCTACCGCCATAGTTAAAAGTTATTATGCCTTTTTAGAGCACAAACTATCGTCTGTCAAGACGGCAAGGTGCCAATGATGGTGATGATGATGGTTGCTAGTTGGTTGGTTGACTAATTGGTTATTTGGTTGATTGAATAGATGGAACACCTTTGGAAGACCTCGTTCTAACTCTTGAATTTTATTCCTAAACGTTCGGGTCACTCCCTCTTTTAAACAAGTTTGAACTACCGAAATGATATTTGTATACACGCTTAGATCTCCTGGAGTGATATTTGTGTACAAGCTGAGATCTCCTGGAGTGATATCTGTGTACAAGCTGAGATCTCCTGGAGTGATATTTCTGTACAAGCTGAGATCCCCTGGAGTGATATTTGTGTACAGGCTGAGATCTCCTAGAGTGATATTTCTGTACAAGCTAAGATCTCCTGGAGTGATATTTCTGTACAAGCTAAGATCTCCTGGAGTGATATGTACGTACAAGCTGAGATCTCATGGAGAGATATTTATGTACAAGCTGAGATCTCCTGGAGTGATATTTCTGTACAAGCTGAGATCTCCTGGAGTGATATCTGTGTACAGGCTGAGATCTCCTAGAGTGATATTTGTGTACAAGCTAAGATCTCATGGAGTGATATTTCTGTACAAGCTAAGAACTCCTAGAGTGATATTTACGTACAAGCTGAGATCTCGTGGAGAGATATTTGTGTACAAGCTGAGATCTCCTGGAGTGATATTTACGTACAAGCTGAGATCTCGTGGAGAGATATTTGTGTACAAGATAAGATCTCCTGGAGTGATATTTACGTACAAGGTGAGATCTCGTGGAGAGATATTTGTGTACAAGCTGAGATCTCCTGGAGTGATATTTATGTACAAGCTGAGATCTCCTGGAGTGATATCTGTGTACAGGCTGAGATCTCCTAGAGTGATATTTGTGTACAAGCTAAGATCTCCTGGAGTGATATTTCTGTACAAGCTAAGATCTCCTGGAGTGATATTTACGTACAAGCTGAGATCTCGTGGAGAGATATTTGTGTACAAGCTGAGATCTCTTGGAGTGATATTTGTGTACACGCTGAGATCTCTTGGAATGATATTTGTGAACAAGCTAATATCCCCCGGAGTGATATTTCTCTACAAGCTGAGATCTCCTGGAGTGATATTGTACAAGCTGAGATCTCCTGGAGTGATATTTCTGTACAACTGAGATCTCCTGGAGTGATATTTGTATAAAAGCTAATATCTCCTGAAGTGATATTTCTGTACAACTGAGATCTCCTGGAGTGATATTTCTGTACAAGCTGAGATCTCCTGGAGTGATATTTCTGTACAAGCTGAGATCTCCTGGAGTGATATTTGCTTACAAGCTAACATCTCCTGAAGTGATATGTCTGTACAATCTGAGATCTCCTGGAGTGATATGTCTGTACAAGCTGAGATCTCCTGGAGTGATATTGTACAAGCTGAGATCTCCTGGAGTGATATTTGTATAAAAGCTAATATCTCCTGAAGTGATATTTCTGTACAACTGAGATCTCCTGGAGTGATATTTCTGTACAAGCTGAGATCTCCTGGAGTGATATTTCTGTACAAGCTGAGATCTCCTGGAGTGATATTTGCGTACAAGCTAACATCTCCTGAAGTGATATGTCTGTACAATCTGAGATCTCCTGGAGTGATATGTCTGCACAAGCTGAGATCTCCTGAAGTGATATTTGTGTACAAGCTGAGATCTTCTGGAGTCGTATGTGTGTACAAGCTTAGATCTACTGTAGTGATATTTGTATCTAAACTTTTGTTACGACTCTGTACCAGATTACCATCTGCATGAAGATTGTATCCAACTCTCCTTTCCCTGTCCAAGCGTAGATACCAGCGGAGCATACAAGACCAACAATTGAACTTTACAGCCGCGAAGAGACATTGCTAGCCTTGGTATATCTGAGGATAGCTCGCATCACGGAGAAATGCTTCGAAGTTTTGGCCGATGTGTCATACAGCAGTGTGATGATCTTGTCAGAAAGACAGCAATGAAATGTTATATTGTTCGGTTTTCTGTGGGCTTGTCAGAAAGACAGCAATAAAATGTTGTATTTTACATGTTCTATTGTTCCGTGGTCTTGTCAGAAACATAGCAATCAAATGCTATATTGTTCGGTTGTTCCGTGGTGCTGTCAGAAAGACAGCAATGAAATATTATATAGAACCTTTTCTGTCGTTCGGTGGTCCTATCAGAAAGACAGCAATGCAATATTATATAGAACCTGTTCTGTCGTTCTGTGGTCCTATCAGAAAGACAGCAATGAAATATTATATTGAACCTGTTCTGTCGTTCTGTGGTGGACTTAGGAATGTGGGCGAACACACAAGGATTAACAGGGAGAAAACAATCATGTGGTTTCGAAATACCAATATAGCGAATACCTGAAACTACCAGAGTAACTAACAAAGATTTCCTGGAAGATGTCTAGTTCAAGGAAAACATTAAGTACAACAATAAGAAAGAGGCAATCCTCTTTGATCAGATTAGAAGAGAGGCAAAGGAGAACATCGTGACAGATGGAAAGATCACGGTAGCAGAGGCACAGGTACACAGAGCTAACTGATGTTTGATGGTGCCAGACAATGGTATGAATGAATATCAAGAGTAGAATTGATCCAGAACGTCAGGGACCATGATCTGTTGAGAGACATGAACGCCAGGGACCATGATCTGTTGAGAGACATGAACGCCAGGGACCATGATCTGTTGAGAGACATGAACGCCTACGACCCTTTTGGGTGTTTTGGAATGTCCCAATTATTTTTTCACTGGCGTTAAACTTAGTCTTAGTACACACATGTGCTTCTGCTGCTGCTACTACTACTACTACTGCCAGTAGTTGCTACAACTAGTAAATGCATTGAATTGATGTTTGTTTGCCCTATTACCAGTGTCCCTCGCCATTAGACGAACCCACTCCGACTTCTGAGGTTGGTGAGATTTATCTCTCCATGTCAAGGACAAGAATATTAGATTCCAGATGATCGACGCAGCGAACGTACCCAATTCTTAACCCTGTGAAAATAAAATTCTTCCGTTCGTGCTATCCATTTGTCTGTCTCTCAGCATGTCTACCTACCTAGAAACCTAAACCACCCACTCAAGCCTCAATCACCCATCCCTCCATCTCAATCCATCCATCAATATCCACCCACCCACCCACCCCACCTCCCATCCATACATCGCTCATATCTCACCATTACTTAACATTCTATCCCACCATGAAACAAAACCGTAATGAAATACGCGTGAAGTGGGGGAAACATGAATCCATTTACAGGCAAGAGAGTCAATAAATATGTGCACCGAGTGGATCGCACCAAGCACACCAGAGAGCACCGTAATTAGTAGAGTACACGCTTGAGCACCTTAAACTGGGCAATTACACTTGTAGTTCAAGGTCAGCATCATTATTTGTTTTTTCAGTAATGTAACCTTCGATGTAACGATATTAATAGTGTTGTTGTTGTTGTTGTTGTTGTTGTTGTTGTTGTTGTTGTTGTTGTTGTTGTTGTTGTTGTTGTTGTTGTTGTTGTTGTTGTTGTTGTTGTTGTTGTTGTTGTTGCATAAACATTTACCGCAGTCACATATATTGACATATTCTTCTGGTGTGTGTGGTCCTCATCTTAATCATAATCATTATCATAATCATGTTCACAATGATTAATATGACCTTCTTCGTCTTCCTCTTGTTCTTCTTGTTCTTGTTCTTCTAATTCTTTTTTTTTTGTTCTTCTTCTCTTTCTTCTTCTTCTTCTTCTTCTTCTTCTTCTTCTTCTTCTTCTTCTTCTTCTTCTTCTTCTTCTTCTTCTTCTTCTTCTTCTTCTTTTTCCACCTCCTCCTCTCCCTACCCTCTTCCTCTTTTTCCTCCCAAGGAAGTAAAGACAGCCATTGAGACAACTACCACATCACCCGCCCAGTACAGATTCGTCTATAACAAGTGAGACTAGCACCATATGTCCCGTGCGACTTAACCCGAATAACTGGGCTTGTCTGTATCCGTGTTACTGATTTACTATAATTGCCTTGCTTTTCAACTGCGAAACTCTTAGATGTCTCGTCTTACAAACAGCTTGAAATAACATCTACCTAACAAATATCCATCATTGTCTTTCTTATATACAAGATTAATTTGCTTCCATCCAACAATAGTCCAGTATTGTCTTCGTTACATCCAGCATTACCACGAAGGAGCAAATGGATCACCATGGTCTGGCAAGAATGCGACAGCGAGGGGTGACAAGGAGATCTGGCCGACGATCGACGCTCAGAGGAAAGGCGGGCCGGACTTATACTCAGATTGCTACTGGTACTATTAGTGTTGGAACTCTTCGCTGGTTGCTGAGGATGGGGACGGAGCGCTTATTGGAATGCCCCGAATGCTGTAATGTTTGTTCCTAAATCAATCAATCAATCAATCAATCAATCAATCATCCAACAATAGTCCAAAACTGCCCTCTATACATGCACCATTACATCAAGTTTATTCAACAATTGTTCTCTTTGAATACAGCATTACCTCGAGTTTATCCAACAATTGTTCTCTTTACATCCAAGATTACCTGGATACCATCCAACAATAGTCCAACAATGTCCTTTTTACATTCGATATTTTCCGATTCTATCCAACAATATTCCAACATTGTCTTCTTTATATGGGATATTACTCCGATTCTGTATAATAACCACCAACATTTACCGTATCTTTATGGACTGACTTTTTGATATATCCTTGGACCATCAACCACCAACCATTATACTCTTTACATTTAATTTAGTCTAATTTACTCAGCTACCAGCCAACCATTATACTCCTTACGTGCAGCATGAGCCTAATTTACTCAACAACCACCAACCATTATACTCTTCACATTTAATTTAGTCTAATTTACACAACAACCACCAACCATTATACTCCTTACGTGCAGCATGAGCCTAATTTACTCAACAACCACCAGCCATTATACTCATTACAGCATCATTAATGAGTAACGGACCAATTTACCTACGTTAATTAAATGTGGATATATGTTACTAGCGGATCGCGTCGCGTTGGTTACTTCCAGAGGGTATGTGAGCCGGTCGCTCAGAAAGCGATGGCAAACTACTAAACGTAAATCTTGCCAAGACATCAGCAGCAGCTGAAAAATGCTGATGTCGACTGCAATGTCCTGAAAAGGATATACGAAAAAAAAATATGTTACTAGACCCATATTTCATAGCCCATCGACACTCGGTGAGTAATGTGATGAATATCACACAGACCATCATTACTTCAGAAGACGTTACCTGGCACCTATTTTAGGCTGGGTCGACTTTGGAGCTTAGGTTAATTGTAAACATTGGGATCCATCCTGATGCGGATGGAATCCCTAATCACGGGACCGTAGGGCGAGCATCTAGCACCAGGCAAACGACTCTCATTTACATCAGCAGGATTTATTCAACCACCAACCAATTTGACTTCTCTTTATGGACGCCAACAACCAACATTGGCCTACATTCATGCAGCAAGGGCTTAATTTATACAACTATTCAACATTATTCTAGTTACTTGTAGCATAAATTTAGTTTATCCAACAACCATTCAACATTACCATTCTTAATTTATTTAACAATCATTCATCATTAGTCTATGTATAAGAGGCATGCGTTTAATTTATTCAACAACCATTCAACATTATTCTCATTACATGCAGCATGAACATCATTTATTCACCAGCCAACGCTGTTCTCTTTACATGCAGATGTGACCTTGGTTAATACAACAACAGCACAACATTATCCTTGTTACAATCATCACAATTTATTCTATCCAATTATAATCTCGATTATACAGCCTGCGCTTCACACCGAACATCATCCTCCTAATACACAGCAGAAGCTTAGTTCTACTCAACTGTCATCCAACATTACCCTCTACATTCAACATAGCAGAAGCGTAGCAGAAGTTCAATTCTACCCACCAAATATCCAACACTATCTCCATTCCATCCAGCATGGGTTAGTTTTATCCAATAAAGATCCAACATTATCCACCTTGCACGCAACAGGACCTTAGTTCTACCCATAAGCCATTCAACATTATCCCCCTTACATACAGCATGGATTAGTTCTATCAGACAAACATTCACCATTATCCCCCTTAAATACAGCATGGATTAGTTCTGCCCAACAAACATTCAACATTATACCCCTTACATACAAAATGGATTAGTTCTATCCAACAAACATTCACCATTATCCTCCCTACACGCAACAGAACCTTAGTTCTACCAACCAGCCGTCCAAACGTAACCTCCTTACATAAAGAGTAGCTTGCTCCTGTCCAACAAACACACATTATCCTCTTTACATAAAGAGTAGCTTGCTCCTATCCAACAAACACACAACATTATCCACTTCCACACATTACTAAAGATAGTTTATCCTTTCTAAGATGTTACCATCAAACCAAAATTGATTTTCTGGGCAATTTTACGTTCATCAGTTTGCCATTTTGTTTTCCTGAAAGAGAAGACATCCAGCTGACCGCTGTAGGGATTAAACCCCGTACCCCGCTGTCAACGCACCGGAAATTTAAGAGCTAGAACATAAAACCCCGCGGCCACGCCGGCCTCTTCCACACATTACAGCAAGTGTTAAATTACTTAAATTCGCCAGTTTGACAAGTACTGACCTAGGTTGCTTAGCAACCAAGTATCGGGAAGTGACAGTTGGTTGACGAATCTTCTAAAGACGGTATCGATTTCATTCGGTCCTTGTCTTTTGTTGACAACTTTGAGACTCTCCGGAAGTCAGGCCGATGGGACATTTTCTCTTAAAGATCGTGATTCAGATCAGGCTTGTTATTTCAGATTATGTCTTGTTAAGAGAGAGAGAGAGAGAGAGAGAGAGAGAGAGAGAGAGAGAGAGAGAGAGAGAGAGAGAGAGAGAGAGAGAGAAATAGTTAGGTCGTTTATTGTTTTAGTAACAGTGCAGACTTGTGTCCGAGTGTTGGACTTTCTTCTTCTTCTACGTCTTCTTCTTCTTCTTCTTCTTCTTCTTCTTATTATTATTATTATTATTATTATTATTATTATTATTATTATTAGTTTTAAGACGTATCTTTGGACCCATTAGGGATACACAAAGTGGAGAGTGGAAAAGAAGAAGTAACAAAGACATTTATGATCTAAGTCCCCGCTAATCACTGGTATCATGAAGGTTAATAGACTACAATAGCTGGGGCATATAGAAAGAATGGAAGACAATAGGGAAACAAAACTCGCTTACACTCAGGAAATAAATGACCGTAGACCCCGAGGTAGACCAAGAAGACGGTGGAGAGATAATATATATACAGACCTACAAGCACTTGGAATCAACGACTGGCAAGAGAAGGTCAACCAGAGAGACGAATGGAGACGGATTGTATCTGCAGCAAAGAACCTCAATGACTCGGAACGCTGAAGAAGAAGAAGATTATTATTATTATTATTATTATTATTATTATTATTATTATTATTATTATTATTAATACATGTACAGACCTACAAGCACTTGGAATCAACGACTGGCAAGAGAAGGTCCACCAGAGAGACGAATGGAGACGGATTGTATTTGCAGCAAAGAACCTCAATGGCTCGGAACGCTGAAGAAGAAGAAGATTATTATTATTATTATTATTATTATTATTATTATTTGTATTATTATTATTCGTCCTCTTCTTCCTTTTCTTCTTCGACTACTGCTGTTGCTTCTTCTGTTTCTTTGACTTCTTCTTCTTGTTCTTATTATTGTTGTTGTTGTTGTTGTTGTTATTGTTTTTGTTGATCTTCTTCTTCTTCTCATTCTTCTTCTTCATCTCTTGCAGTTGCTGTTGTTCTTGCTTAGTCATCGTCGACAGCATATTATTATTATTATTATTATTATTATTATTATTATTATTATTATTCAGTCAAATGGATTTAAGCTAGATAAGAGTGTCATTCAGGAAGCCAACGCAGTATAATCAACCCGCACAGAACTGGTCTCGTCAGTGACTAACACGCGGGAAGAGACACTGAAGAGGGGATCTGCTTACTTATGGTCTAGTAGTTCCACGATCAATGGGGATATTCTGTTGACTAACTATCTTACTGGCTGACTGACTAACCGACTGAATAAAAACTAAACTAACGAGTTAACTAACGAACTAATTCAGAAATAAACAAACTAGCCAATGAACTCATGAATTAAAAACATTATGAACTAAACTCACGTTCACAAGCCGCCTATTGTAGAATTACAATTGGTAATAGTAACTTGCCGATCTCCCTGGTCGAGGGGTTAGCAGCTTTCTCCGTAACCCCGAATACTCTCGTGGTTGACGTGAGCGCACGAGAATTGGAAGCGGTTCGAGTCGAGCCAGTGACTTATGAGAGTATGGAGCCGGTCGCTCAGAAAGCAATGGCAAACTACTGAGCGTAATCTTGCCAAGAAATCAACAATCAGCTGAAAGATGCTGATGTTGACAGCAATGTCCTGTAAAGGATATGCAAAACATTTTATTTTAATTGTAACTTGAAGCTCATTGCTTCATGTCGACTTATACCTCAGAATATCAGCCATTGTCCTCATATATAGTATAATAACTCATTTGTAGAAATACTGGATTGGAACACGAGCAAGTTATTTTACTCATTCTGGACTTGCAATCTTAGTTACTGGAGTTATTCTATTGTTTTTTTTTTTTAGTGTTGCATATCCCTTCCAGGGCGTTGCAGTCAACACCAGCATTTTTCAGCTGCTGTTGATGTGCTAGGCACGTTTTTACGTTCAGTAGTTTGTCATTGCTTTCTGAACGACCAGCTCCCATACCAACACGTTATAACACAACGCGACACGGTCTGCTGCACAAAGCGGCCGCAGCTGAGTTTCGAACGCCTGATAAGCGGCTCACGAACCGCGTTCGCAAGCCTTTGGCCACGGAGCCCGGCCATTATTTTGGGCAAATGGGCGCACGGAGACCAGCAGTTATTCTAATTAGAGTTTGGGAAATTGTGGGCAACCTTTGACCCACTTCAAGTGCCACAAGGTATGCTGCAGTTTTGTATTCTCCCATGGAAGTATTGGGCGTCAACCAACTCAGCCAAGCTGTCCCATCTTTTGCCATCTCCTGGGAGTCTCCGTGGCCAAGTGGTCACGCCGTCTGCCTAGCGCTCTGAGGGTTGTCGCTTCCGTTGTCTACGTCGTTCTGTACGCTGGTGCACTTGTCTTGGAGACTTCTGCGGGTCGTCGCTGGACCTACGGAGTTCGTACTTTCTGCTTTCGGCAGGCCACCTGCGGAAAGAGACCGAACCTTACGGGATAATACCCTGTGCAATGAAGTCGATCCACTTACATCTTAACCCCCTTTTTTAAAGCCATCGCCATCTTCTGCAAGTCAATCCATCTTCTCCCACATGTATTCACTCTGTCTCTATTTCTCTTCTCCGTATAGTTTTAGTATTGTGTCTATTTTGTTTTCCCCTGTGGGTTTAAGAATAAATCACTGTCTAATTATTCTATTCTCAAATGTTCTCTACGTGTGTCGTATCCATTCTTCTCCCTTGATTTGCTGGAATCTGTCTAATTGTCTCCCCTCAATGTTTTATTTGAGTCCCTCAATTATACGCAGCCGTTCTCCCTGGCGAAGGTGTTAAGAACGTTGTTCGTAATCCCGTATATCCACGTAAGAAACATAGCTTCGTGAGATTTGGCAGCAGATCGCGTCGCGCTGGTTACTTACGGAGGTATGTGAGCCGGTCGTTCAGAAAGCAATGGCAAACTACTGAACGTAAACCTTGCCATGACATCTACAGCAGCTGAAAAATGCTGGTGTTGACTGCGATATCCTATAAAAGGATATGCGAAAGAAAAAAAATTCTACGCAACCACCAGCTAATGAATGTGTGTAGCTTATAAGCAACTGTTATAGTTGTCATATCCATGATGATAATCCATCCTGTAGTACCCATGTGAAATTATAGTTACAAATTCTAACTGTAGTTATTATTCATGTTGATAATCCATCCTGTAGCACCCATGTGAAGTTATAGTTAAATAGCTATAGATTTACTATCTTTTGACCTCTACCAATTTCCTGACATTATGAAAGCCCATGCCATTTTGAGGAAAAGATGCTAAGATCGTCAACTGTGGTATTGGTCAGTCCTTCTGAAGATCTTCCTCCACACCATCTCCTTACACCGCTACGCACTGTTCTGCCTCTTTCACCGCTGATGGTTCTAATCATCCTGGTGTTCTCCAATACCTCTTTTCTCATTGTTTGACCAAAGAATACTGACTGTCTATCTTGTTGTTATAGCTATCTGTAAAGTTGTACTTTCATTAGCCTCTTCTATACAACTGTAACCATCACGCATCGTTTCTCTTAGCCTGTCTTTGTCTCTTTACCGCTGATTTTTCATCATGTTCTCCAATGCTTCTCTTCTGCTTGTATGATCAATGAAAACTGTTTGCCCCTTTATTACAAATCAGTCAGGTGCCGTCTTCACGAAAAAGGTTGTCTGCTATGGATCGCCAACACTGTCTGTCGTGATTGTAACTGACTCAGAAAGCATGCTGAGGAGGGTGAGGACAGGCAGGCTTCGTGCAGAGTGGCTTTGCTTCGCTTCGGAGGTCACGGGTGGCAAGCATCACCTGGATCTTTTCTCCGGGGCATGCCGGTGTGCTGGGGAATGAACAGGCGGACAGATTGGCTGGCTCGGCAAAACTGGGTGGAGTACTGATGCATGACGAGGCAGACGTGGTTGCGGCCTTGTGGGAGCACGTGTACACCTCGGAGGAGCAAATGGATCACCATAGTCTGACAAGAATGAGGCAGCGAGGAGTGACGAGGGGATCTGACCGACGCTCGACGCTCAGAGGAAAGGCGAGACGGACATATAATCAGATTGCTACTGGAACTATTGGTGTTGGAACTCTTCGCTGGCTGCTGAGGATGGGGACGGAGCGCTTATGGGAATGCGCCGAATGCTGTGATGTCGGTTCCTTAATCAATCAATCAATCAATCAATCAATCTCCTTGATTGTACATTCTATCAGACTGCTGTTCGTATACCTCTCGATATCTTCCCACTTGTATCATTGTTGACCTCTTTCTCGTTTGCCTTCAACCTTACCCTCCAGTGTGGTTTTTACAAATAGTTCACTTGCTTCTTTATTTATTTCATCAACTCTCTTTTCATTCCCAGTTTTTCTAGGACCCCCAACATTGATTGTTTTTATTTGCATGAAATACTACCTATTCTTCTGTATATCCACACCTCTATGACCTTTAGTCGACTCTTTATTATGGTTGTGCATAATGTTTTACTTTCATTAGCTTGTTCTGTGCAATTTCTATTAGTTACTCTTGCAGACCACACTATTGTCGCCATTCTTTTCGGGAACCACGCCTTCCTTCATTCCAAGCTCTTCCACATTTGCTCGTGCAGATTCTATGATTTACTGCCATACAAGAGGACAGGTTCTATATAACATTTCGATTAAAGGGTACTCGACGGTTCTACATCATCATCATCCGACCTATCTGCCTACCTGCTTACGTACCTACCTACCGATCAATATGCCTACGTACCTACCCTTCTGCCTACGGTAGCGTGTCTACTGTCAGGGTCTCCCTTGTCAGACAGGTTCACAGAAAGTGTGTGGTTCTAGTTTTGTGAAGAAACGGCCGAAAAAGGGTTCCAGAAAGCAGAATTCTGATACCAGGACGTCAGGGTAGAGCAAGAACAACATTTATTTAGAAACATGCATGGATCTATCCACGCAGACAGAAATGGGCTGAAGGAGAACGGAATAAGACAGACAAATGTGAAACAGAATAGAAACCAAACTTCTTACAATATACCTAGACACTCTTTCCTGGAACAGACAAGGTAAAAGATATAGCGGGAGATATAAACACAATAAAACCACAATGGAGTAAAAAATTAACAGAGATAAATAATCCTGGGAGGACATGCTGGGAGGACATGCAGGGAGGACATGCTGGGAGGACAAGCTGGGAGGACATGCTGGGTGGACATGCTGGGAGGACATGCTGGGAGGACATGATGGGAGGACATAATGGGAGGACATGCTGGGAGGACATAATGGGAGGACATGCTGGGAGGACATGATGGGAGGACATACTGGGAGGACATGCTGGGAGGACATGATGGGAGGACATAATGGGAGGACATGCTGGGAGGACATAATGGGAGGACATGCTGGGAGGACATGATGGGAGGACATACTGGGAGGACATGCTGGGAGGACATAATGGGAGGACATGCTGGGAGGACATGATGGGAGGACATAATGGGAGGACATGCTGGGAGGACATAATGGGAGGACATGCTGGGAGGACATAATGGGAGGACATAATGGGAGGACATACTGGGAGGACATGCTGGGAGGACATACTGGGAGGACATGATGGGAGGACATAATGGGAGGACATGATGGGAGGACATAATGGGAGGACATACTGGGAGGACATGCTGGGAGGACATACTGGGAGGACATAATGGGAGGACATGCTGGGAGGACATAATGGGAGGACATGCTGGGAGGACATACTGGGAGGACATGATGGGAGGACATAATGGGAGGACATGCTGGGAGGACATAATGGGAGGACATACTGGGAGGACATGATGGGAGGACATAATGGGAGGACATGCTGGGAGGACATAATGGGAGGACATACTGGGAGGACATGATGGGAGGACATAATGGGAGGACATGATGGGAGGACATACTGGGAGGACATGCTGGGAGGACATAATGGGAGGACATGCTGGGAGGACATGATGGGAGGACATAATGGGAGGACATGCTGGGAGGACATAATGGGAGGACATGCTGGGAGGACATAATGGGAGGACATAATGGGAGGACATACTGGGAGGACATGCTGGGAGGACATACTGGGAGGACATGATGGGAGGACATAATGGGAGGACATGATGGGAGGACATAATGGGAGGACATACTGGGAGGACATGCTGGGAGGACATACTGGGAGGACATAATGGGAGGACATAATGGGAGGACATGCTGGGAGGACATACTGGGAGGACATACTGGGAGGACATGATGGGAGGACATAATGGGAGGACATACTGGGAGGACATGATGGGAGGACATGCTGGGAGGACATGCTGGGAGGACATACTGGGAGGACATGCTGGGAAGACAAGCTGGGAGGACATGCTGGGAGGACATGCTGGGAGCTGCAGAAGATAGGGAACAGATAGGACGAATGGGCGTGGTTTGTTTGGATCCCTATGCCCCAATAGGGGATAGGGGAGTCTCCGTGGCGAAGTGGTCAAGCCGTCTGACTCAGGCTCCGAAAGTTGTGGGTTCGATTCCGGGCCGCGTCCTTCGGTTCACATGCGCATTTTTTTCGGAGACTCATGGGGGTCGTCGCTGGAGCAACGGAGTTCGTGCTTTGTATGACGCTTTCCGCGCTGCGGAAAAAGACTGAGCCATTCGGGGAAAAACCCGATGCAATGAAATCGACCCTGTCGACTTTTAAGGACAGAAGGATAGCCGGAGAAAGAAGAGGGGAAAAAAAGGGGAGAGGGGGAATCATGACTAGTCCACGCACTGGAGCACCTGATGATGATGATCATAATAACATCTCAATAAAGATTTATCTCAAATTGAACACAATGTATTCCCTTAGTGAATGTAAACACAGAAATCACAAACATTATGTTGCACGATTTAGTGCCTGGCATATGTCGCTGCATCTCGTCAGGTACATACTGCAGGGTGAGTTCAAGCACAGAAGCCATAACCAATATGTTGCACATAACGGGGGTAACAGCTTTTCCACGCTGGAACAATACATGTGATTGTGTGTTTTCATTGTTTCAGGTTAAGTATTATTCATTCATTCAAATCATATGATATATAACTGAAGTAGGCACCTGACGAGATGCAGAGAAACATGCCAAGCAATAAATAGACCAGTATACTGTTTCTGGCTTGTGTGTTTAAATTAATCTCAAAATTGGTTCAAAGAAGAATCAAAGCCATCCACTTAAGCTAACTACAAAACAAAGTAACGGAACATACACAGAGCAGCTAAATGACAGGCCGGTCGAAATGGCAAAGCTGGAAATTGGCAGCTGGTTTACAAGACAAATCTACAGAAGATCGCGTAAAACAAAGACACAACAAAGGACGCGTTCCCGAATCTTCGGGCGGTTGGAAAACTGACATAAGGCGATGAACAATCCGATAATTCTCGGAAACGATGAAAAGAGCGGCCGTCGGAATGTTAGCAGGGATTTATCTGGGACGTCGAGAGAAGAGAGGACTGCTTTATGATGGAGATGATTGTTGATACGATTATAAACTAGAATCAAGTCCGCTTGGGGGAGTGGGTAGGTGGGTGGGGGGGGGGGTAGTATCGCCAAGGAAAGTGCAGGATTGTTGATTTGATTGGATGTTGGACGGAACAGAATTCAGGATCGTTGATTTGATTGGCTGTTGGATGAAGCAGACTTCATTATCGTTGATGTGATTGGCTGTTGGATTAAAAAAGACGTTATAATTCCATCTGTCCGCTAAATGTAATAATAATAATCATCATCATTTTACAAATGCCAAAAGAGAAAATATTTGTTTCCTAATGTAAATTGTCGAAGGTTGTTTCTAGGCGGCCAATGTTATTTGCAGTACTTCTTATTTGTTGACAAATGTCATACTGTGGTGAAAGTTGTCAAACTATGTGAGCGATTCTTGAGAACGAGTCCGATGATGGATTGCTGGATTCAGGCAAAGAACCCAAAAATGGGTGCAAATAACTTGAGATCAGAAGAACAGCATGGGAAATATTTTTATTTACTTAACATCATAGAGAGTGGATAAAGCTTTTGCCCCCTGAAAATATCGTTAACGGGGGCTTTGACAGTTCTTGCTGTTATGTTTTCCAGTTCTACATTTGGTGTTGGGAAAATAAGACCTCGTTGGATAAATACAAAGGAAGTATTGATCTATAGGATTCGGATGTTTGTACTACCCTGGGTGGAGGAGGGGTAGTGGGGAAACTTAAGCCAACAGATTTAGAGCAGAATTTGTGTGTCAAACCACCCAGGAAGCAGTCTATTGTGTCTCCACCTTGTAGTGATTTGAGTTGAGTTGAGCTAAGTTGAGTTGAGATTAGCTAGGCTGAGTTGAGTTGAGTTGAGTTGAGCTGAGCTGAGTTGAGATGAGATGAGCTAGGCTGAGTTGAGTTGAGTTGAGCTGAGTTGAGCTGAGTTGAGTTGAGTTGAGATGAGCTAGACTGAGTTGAATTGAGCTGAGCTGAGCTGAGTTGAGTTGAGTTGAGTTGAGTCAAGAACCCATATGACAACACTCGGGATATTCCCATACGTGCTCGTCCTCATAATCAACGAAAAGACCCAATACTAATGGTACCATTTGCAGTCTGATTATGTGTCCATCTGACCTCTCATCTGAGTACTGATTGTCGACCAGATCCTGTGGTGACTCCCTGACACTCTGTTCTCTCCCGGCAACGATGGTTTGTCTGTTCACCCACGCTACACACATAATCCCGACGGGTCTGACCACATCTGCCTTATCATGCACCAGTACGCCAACCAGTGGTGCAGACACAGCCAATCTGCCTGCCTGTTCGTTTCCCACACCAACATGTCCTGGGGGAAAGATGCATTGTAGTGACAGAAGAGCGTGCAAGTTCCAATGTTCCAGGTAGTATCTACCGGAGAACATTGGGTGTCTACTGAAATGGTCTTCCATGTCGGACAGATCAAGGAATAGAGACCAAATGAAGCTATACACAAATCTGCTGCCTCGTAGGTAGACAGAGGACGGTCGAAGGCTAGGGAACGCAAACCCGAAAAAAATGCTTGTAGAAGTCGGACGTACTTAACTACAGGTTTGTCGAGACGTTGCAACGCAGCTCACTTGATGATGTCAAACTAAGCAGAAACATTCTGCAGTGAGAAGTGAGAAGGTAAACAAATAAGCTATGCTGTACCCTGGTTGCTGTTCAAACAGCACGCTCAACAAACGAGAAGAGGTGAGATATCCCACACTTCCTGTCAAAGAAACCTGAAACCATATATTTACCGGCTTACTTACCAGTGTAGTTGACAAGTGTTCGAGTCCCCATCGCGGCGGGGATTCTTTTCACATTGACTGGGACTGCCAAGTCGACTCAGTACAAAATGGGAATCAGGAAATGATCCGGGCAGTAAAGGCGATCGGCATGATATTTACCACATAGCCGCTCGAGTACCAACAGGTCTATGATATGCGGAACAGAGATATTATAATTAGACTATAAAGGGCCAGAAGAGCTTGCATAGCACTAGGAAATGTATTTAACGGGGGCTGCGTGGTCTCGAGGTATGTTGTTCGCCTCGAGTGCTGGAGGTCCCGGGTTCATACCCCGGTGAAGACCGGAATTTGTTTTGTTTTTTTCACATGGACCTCTAGTAATAAATTCCCCTGGTCTCTGGGTAGTGAGAACGGACGCCCGTGTGTATTGTTGCGCACGCAAAAATCCCTTTGCAGTTGGAAATCGAAAAAGAGTAGCCTAACGGCGCTGCCCGGGCAAAATTTGGAGTTAAAAATCTACCCAAAGTATTTCAGGATCCTCGCGGGTGCTACGGAGTTCGTGCACTGAGCTGAGTTTCTCCAGACTCAGGCTTGAGTTTGGAGAAGAACGGAGCACCTATGGGTTACACCCGTGTGCCGTGATGTTGATCCATCGACTAAACTAAAACTAAACTAAACTAGGAAATGAATAAAAGTCAAAGGAAAGTAAACTTAGTAACAGGCTTAGAATATCTAATTAAAAATTAAGTTGCATGTCCTTCACAGGACGTAGCAGTCAAAACCAGCATTTTCGCTGTTCGTGATTCCTGGGCATATTTTTACGTTCAGTAGTTTGCCATACCTTTTCGGAAAAAACCAGCACCGCTGTGCTTCGAACCCAGGTATACGGGCTCACAAACCTGGGTATACAGGCTCACAAACCGCGTTCGCAAGCAAATAGCCATAGAGAATAACTAATCCCAAAGTTAAATCAGTCAGCTTGGCAGTGCCAGACATCACAGACTCTGCCGTGACCAGGATTCGAACCTGGGTTGTCGCGGCCACAACGCGAAGTACTAACCGTTATACGATCGGCGGACTGGCTAAGAACTCCGGGTTGTTCGAATCCTCGATAACGTGTGGGATTTGTTTCTGTCAGGGGCAAAATTAAAATCCTAACCTGCACTTCATTAATCAAGCGGCCTTAATTCCTCAGGCTCAAGACCCCTCTGCCCTACACCGCAAGGTACTGTGGGCAGTAGATGACAGACAGTTGACAGTGATATCGGTACGACTGTATGGTTCACAAACATGGCGTATGAATAAATGAATTACTAATAAACTATACCATGAAATGGAGCACGGCTACATGAATCACTAATAAACTATAACAGGAACATAGAGTACGGCTACATGAATCACTAATAAACTATAACAGGAACATAGAGTACGGCTACATGAATCACTAATAACCTATAACAGGAACATAGAGTACGGCTACATGAATCACCAATAAACTATAACATGAACATGGAGTACGGCTACATGAATCACTAATAAACTATAACATGAACATAGAGCACGGCTACATGAATCACCAAAAACCTATAACATGAACATGAAGTACGGCTTCATGTACGGCTACATGAATCACCAATAAACTATAACATGAACATGAAGTACGGCTACATGAATCACCAATAAACTATAACATGAACATGGAGTACGGCTACATGAATCACTAATAAACTATAACATGAACATAGAGTACGGCTACATGAATCACCAATAAACTATAACATGAACATAGAGTACGGCTACATGATTCACCAATAAACTATAACATGAACATAAAGTACGGCTACATGAATCACTAATAAACTATAACATGAACATAGAGTACAGCTACATGAATCACCAATAAACTATAACATGAACATAGAGTACGGCTACATGATTCACCAATAAACTATAACATGAACATAAAGTACGGCTACATGAATCACTAATAAACTATAACATGAACATAGAGTACGGCTACATGAATCACCAATAAACTATAACATGAACATGGAGAACGGCTACATGAATCACCAATAAACTTATAACATGAACATAGAGTACGGCTACATGAATCACCAATAAACTATAACATGAACATGGAGTACGGCTACATGAATCACCAATAAACTATAACATGAACATGGAGTACGGCTACATGAATCACCAATCAACTATAACATGAACATGGAGTACGGCTACATGAATCACCAATAAACTATAACATGAACATGGAGTACGGCTACATGAATTACCAATAAACTATAACATGAACATGGAGTACGGCTACATGAATCACCAATAAACTATCACATGAATATAGAGTACGGCTACATGTAAACTATAACATGAACATGGAGTACGGCTACATGAAACACCAATAAACTATAACATGAACATGGAGTACGGCTACATGAATCACCAATAAACTATAACATGAACATGGAGTACGGCTACATGAATCACCAATCAACTATAACATGAACCTGGAGTAAGGCTACATGAATCACCTATCAACTATAACATGAACATGGAGTACGGCTACATGAATCACCAATAAACTATAACATGAACATGGAGTACGGCTACATGAATTACCAATAAACTATAACATGAACATGGAGTACGGCTACATGAATCACCAATAAACTATCACATGAACATAGAGTACGGCTACATGAATCACCAATAAACTATAACATGAACATGGAGAACGGCTACATGAATCACCAATAAACTTATAACATGAACATAGAGTACGGCTACATGAATCACCAATAACCTATAACATGAACATGGAGTACGGCTACATGAATCACCAATAAACTATAACATGAACATGGAGTACGGCTACATGAATCACCAATAAACTATAACATGAACATGGAGTACGGCTACATGAATCACTAATAAACTAAAACATGAACATAGAGTACGGCTACATGAATCACTAATAAACTATAACATGAACATGGAGTACGGCTACATGAATCACCAATAAACTATAAAATGAACATGGAGTACGGCTACATGAATCACCAATAAACTATAAACATGAACCTGGAGTACGGCTACATGAATCACCAATCAACTATAACATGAACATGGAGTACGGCAACATGAATCACCAATAAACTATAACATGAACATAGAGTACGGCTACATGAATCACCAATAAACTATAACATGAACATGGAGTACGGCTACATGAATCACCAATAAACTATAACATGAACCTGGAGTACGGCTACATGAATCACCAATCAACTATAACATGAACATGGAGTACGGCAACATGAATCACCAATCAACTATAACATGAACATAGAGTACGGCTACATGAATCACCAATAAACTATAACATGAACATAGAGTACGGCTACATGAATCACCAATAAACTATAACATGAACATGGAGTACGGCTACATGAATCACCAATAAACTATAACATGAACATGGAGTACGGCTACATGAATCACCAATAAACTATAACATGAACATGGAGTACGGTTACATGAATCACCAATAAACTATATCATGAACATACAGTACGGTTACATGAATCACCAATAAACTATAACAATGCATTAACTAGGGCCTGTGCAAAATAGTGCGATTGTTTTTTTTTTTACATTCACTTACTCTTAACTCTAGCGTATTCTATACACGGGCTAGTAGTAGTGGTGGTGGTGGTAGTACTAGTAGTAGACGTAGCAGCAGCAGTAGCAGCAGCAGCAGTAGTAGTAGTTGTAGTAGTAGTAGTAGTAGTAGTAGTAGTAGTAGTAGTAGTAGTAGTAGTAGTAGTAGTAGTAGTAGTAGTAGTAGTAGTAGTAGTAGTAGTAGTAGTAGTAGTAGTAGTAGTAGTAGTGTTAGGGAGCGCACTAGACTGATTTTTGCTTGTGGATTAACTTTCCCTATAGCCAGTGTCCTCGCCACCACGACAGTCCATTCCGTCTTCTGAGATAAATAATAATACAAATGGGACGACATAATCACTAATGGAATGTTTGAAGAAAGCCAAACATTTCCACTGAATCAAGAAGTGTGGAAAAGGCGCAAGAACTAGATAGGAGACACATTAATAAAACCTCAAATTGGTATGTGTTTGTTGTGTGTGTGTGTGCTGACGATAGCTTTCACCGCAACGTTCATTTTGTTACTTCTGGTCGCGTTCTAGAAAAGCTTAACAGTCTACTTCATGGTTGTTGTTGTTTGTTTGCTTTTTCAATTGTATTTAGAAAACCGGAGGATAGTACAGTGGCGTGCAGAGGGGGGTGCGGGGGGTGCGACGGCCCCGGGCATCCAGCCTGGAGGGGGCATCCAATTAGGGAGAGGGGGCAGCACAGTGCAGTCGGAGAGGAGGAAGAATGAATTAGTGAAAGAACAATTTAGGGGCATCCAATCAAGGGGTTGGCCCCGGGCATCAAAGAACCTCTGCATGCCACTGGGATAGTATAACAAGACACTCTCATCTGAAAACCACGGGACGAAAGAAAAAGTGGGAGACCTAAAACTACATCATCATCAAGTGCCCTGCCTGCTGGCGTAGCCGTTCATGGCTCTCCACAGATCTCGGTCTTCGGTGTTCTGGATCAACACTGCTGATGATATTTCCCCCATGCCACCGCCTCAAACCATCCAGCATCATTTCTCTTGGTCTCCCTCTGCCTCTCTTCCCCGCTATCTTTCCAGTTGTAACGATGTTCTCTAATGCCTCTCTTCTCATTACATGACCGAAGACAGCTGTTTGTCTCTGTCTTATTGTTGTATATAATGTTCTTGTTTCACTAGCCTCTTTCAGGCATCGGAATAAGTGGACAACTCTGCAGCTGAGCAGAGCAGGGCACTCGCTTGTCCTGACAGTCGGAAATGGATGTCACAGGCTGAGGTAAAAGAACAACATTTGGATGTGGAAGTCAAGAGAAAACTACCACATTATCTTTCCATGACTTCATGGCAAAAAGAAAAACCACATGGAGAAATGAATTTAAAGACAAAGGTGAATAAAATTCGCAGTGGGGTGTAAAAAAATGTTTTTTTTTGCATATCCTTTACAGGACATCGCTGTCAACAGCAGCATCTTTCAGCTGTCTGTTGATTTCTTGGCAAGATTACGCTCAGTAGTTTGCCATTGCTTTCTGAGCGGCCGGCTCAGTTATCCCGCAAGTCACCAGCGGGGGTCGAACCGCTCCCAGTTCTCTCCCGCTACGAGACTTTGCGTGATAAACTGGATTACGGAGAAGGTGTTGTAAACCCTCGGCCAGAGAGA
>JACEFZ010007417.1:165000-174424 GCA_014155875.1 Cepaea nemoralis
CTGTCTGCCCGTGGTATTCTTGCATTTTCTTCAGGAACCACATTTCTACAGCCATCAGATGTTTTCCAGTTTGTCTGCTCATTGTCCACGCTTCACATTCATTCAAAAGTAGAGGTTCTATGTAACACTCTTTTTCCAGTTGCAATTTGTATTGGTCATTATGTTTTCTATCTTGCAAAAGGCTACCTGCGCCATGGCGATTCTTGTTCTAATCCCTTCAATGCATCTCCCATCAGATGTTGTGACTGTTCCGAGATAATTGTACTGATTCACTTGTTTAAGAATATTCCCATTTCATTCGCCCTCATTTCGTCACTGAGTTATAGATTGTCCGTCCCATGCCTTCGACCATTTCTCTGTTTCCGGTATCTGTTTTCTTTAGGCTTGATATATTCCCACACTTTGTTTTCCACCAACTGCTATCAACTCTGCTGTCACGGTATTACATACAGGCCATTTGTCATTTTTCAGCTTGTTGATTGCCCACTCTGTTTAATCTATTGTTTATTTTAGCTCTTTCTCTGTCCTCATTTCGTTGCTTAATTATTTATTTTTTTTTTTGGTATTTTTGTCTTTGCCATCGCTAATTTTAATGTATTTCGCTTCAGTATTTGTTACATAAATTCTCCTTCTTTTGACATTTACCTCCCCCCCCCCCCCCTCCCACTTCCACCTCCCCCACCCTTGGATCCCTACCCTTAAAAACAATTTAGTTGCATGTCCTTCACAGGACATAACAGTCAACCCCAGCATTTTTGCAGTTCGTGATTCCTGGGCAAGTTTTACATTCAGTAGTTTGCCATTGCTTTCTGAACGACCAGCACCTATACCTTATTTCGAAAAATCCAGCACCGCTGTGTTTCAAACCCAGATATATGGGATTAAATATCGCCTTCGCCACGGAGACCTTACCCCTTAACTCCTCCCATATCCACTATGTGGCATAGACCCTAAACCGACCAACGCCAAATCGTTCTATCTTTTCCTGTCTCCTACAGCTCCCTCAATGTCCTCCCTCCATGTCCTCCCTCAATGTCCACCCTCCATTTCCTACCTCCATGTCCTCCATCCATGTCCTCCATCCATGTCCTCCATCCATGTTCTCCCTCCATGTCCCCGATCCATGTCCTCCCTCCATGTCCCCCATCCATGCTCTACCTCCATGTCCTCCCTCCATGTCCTCCCTCGATGTCCTCCCTCGATGTCCTCCCTCCATTCCCTCGCTCCATGTCCTCCCTCCATGTCCTCCATCCATGCCCTCCCTCCATATCCTCCATCCATGCTCTACCTCCATATCCTCCCTCCATGTCATCCCTCCATGCTCTCCCTCCATGTCCTCCCTCCATGTCCTTCCTCCATGTCCTCCCTCCATGCCCTCCCTCCATGTCCTCCCTCCATGTCCTCCCTCCATGTCCTCCATCCATGCCCTCTCTCCATGTCCTCCATCCATGCTCCACCTCCATGACCTCCACCCCTGTCCTCCCTCCATGTCCTCCCTCCATGTCCTCCCTCAATGTCCATCCTCCATTTCCTCCATCCATGTCCTCCATCTATGTCCTCCATCCATGTCCTCCATCTATGTCCTCCATCCATGTCCTCCTTCCGTGTCCTCCATCCATGCCCTCCCTCCATATCCCCCATCAATGCTCTCCCTCCATGTCCTCCCTCCATGTCCTCCCTCCATGTCCCTGATCCATGCCCTCCATCAATGCTCTACCTCCATGTCCTCCCTCCATGTTCTCCCTCCATGCTCTCCCTCCATGTCCTCCCTCCATGTCCTCCCTCCATGTCCTCCCTCCATGTTCTCCCTCCATGTCCTACCTCCATGTCCCTGATCCATGCCCCCCATCAATGCTCTACCTCCATGTCCTCCCTCCATGTTCTCCCTCCATGCTCTCCCGCCATGCTCTCCCTCCATGTCCTCACTCCATGTCCTCCCTCAATGCCCTCGCTCCATGTCCTTCCTCCATGTCCTCTCTCCATGCCCTCCCTCCATGTCCTCCATCCATGCCCTCCCTCCATGTCCTCCATCCATGCTCTACCTCCATGTCCTCCCTCCATGTCCTCCCTCCATGTCATCCCTCCATGCTCTCCATCCATGTCCTCCCTCCATGTTCTCCCTCCATGTCCTCCCTCCATGCTCTCCCTCCATGCTCTCCCTCCATGTCATCCCTCCATTTCCTCCCTCCATGTCCTCCCTCCATGTCCTCCCTCCATGCTCTCCCTCCATGTCATCCCTCCATTTCCTCCCTCCATGTCCTCCCTCCATGCTCTCCCTCCATGCTCTACCTCCATGTCATCCCTCCATTTCCTCCCTCCATGTCCTCCCTCCATGCTCTCCCTCATGTCCTCCCTCCATGCTCTCCCTCCATGTCCTCCCTCCATGTTCTCCCTCCTTGCTTTCCCTCCATGCTCTACCTCCATGTCATCCCTCCATTTCCTCCCTCCATGTTCTCCCTCCATGCTCTCCCTCCATGCTCTACCTCCATGTCATCCCTCCATTTCCTCCCTCCATGTCCTCCCTCCATGCTCTCCCTCCATGTCCTCCCTCCATGCTCTCCCTCCATGTCCTCCGTCCATGTCCTGATCCATGCACTCCATCAATGCTCTACCTCCATGTCCTCCATCCATGTTCTCCCTCCATGCTCCTCCCTCCATGTCCTCCCCTCCATGTCCTCCCTCAATGCCCTCGCTCCATGTCCTCCCTACATGTCCTCTCTCCATGCCCTCCCTCCATGTCCTCCATCCATGCCCTCCCTCCATGTCCTCCATCCATGCTCTACCTCCATGTCCTCCCTCCATTTCCTCCCTCCATGCTCTCCTCCATGCTCTCCCTCCATGCTCTCCCTCCATGTCCTCCCTCCATGTCCTCCAGTTCATGCCCTCCTCCATGTCCTCCATCCATGCTCTACCTCCATGTCCTCCACCCATGTCCTCCCTCCATGTCCTCCCTCCATGCCCTCCCTCCATGTCCTCCCTCCATGTTCTCCCTCCATGCTCTCCCTCCATGTCCTCCCTCCATGTCCTCCCTCAATGCCCTCGCTCCATGTCCTCCCTCCATGTCCTCTCTCCATGCCCTCCCTCCATGTCCTCCATCCATGCCCTCCCTCCATGTCCTCCATCCATGCTCTACCTCCATGTCCTCCCTCCATTTCCTCCCTCCATGCTCTCCCTCCATGCTCTCCCTCCATGCTCTCCCTCCATGTCCTCCCTCCATGTCCTCCATTCATGCCCTCCCTCCATGTCCTCCATCCATGCTCTACCTCCATGTCCTCCACCCATGTCCTCCCTCCATGTCCTCCCTCCATGCCCTCCCTCCATGTCCTCCCTCCATGTCCTCCCTCAATGTCCACCCCCCATTTCCTCCCTCCATGTCCTCCATCCATGTCCTCCCTCCATGTCCTCCATCCATGCCCTCCCTCCATGATGCCAACATGATTCCTATCTATGCAGCTCAAAATGGCCGAATGTATAAGAGCGCTCGCTCTCAAACTTCCGGTGTGCTGATGCCGAGATATCGGGTTCAACCCGTACACATGTCAATTAGACTAAGATTTTTACTTCTTGTCCTTGGCTTGGGGACGTAAATTACAAATACCTCTAAAGTCGGAGTGGGTTCGCCTGATGGCGATGGACACTGGTCATAGGAAAAACTAATCCACGCGCAAAAATCAGCCCAGAGCAGTATAACAAGTAGCGTGTGTATCGACTACGCTTGAGTACAAAGCAAGCGAACACTAAAAACAAAATAAATTCATTTATATCTGTAATTCACGTCTCCATGTGCTTTAGGTGTCCCACTATTTCATTTGGCTTGTGGGTTCCAAACAAGAGCGTGTCTCGGAATATTGTCCTCGGGTTTTCTCTGTGGGTGTGCTATCCAGTCCTAACGTCTTGTTCACACTTCTTGGCTGCCTGGATTTGTTTAGTTCTCTCCATGAGCTCTACATTGGTGATTCTGTTATACCAGTGGTTCTCAACCTTTTTGGGTCTGTGCCACCCTTCACCATATTTTTAAGACGTCATTCCCCCCCCCCTCACCATATTTTTAGGACGTCATTCCCCCCCCCCCTTACTATATTCATAGAACGTCATTCCCCCCTTTCGTATTTCCTCCCTAAAAATTTCCCCCTGCCCCTACACAGTATACGTAATAATTGAAGCTAAATTTAATAGCACAAGTCTAGACATATACATAAAATGTGATTTGCGGATCTATTTACGTTATAAAATGAATTTCAGAAGGGTGATGCGCACAGAACCGTAAAGTATGAAGGGAAAAACAAGATCAAGTAATCGGTTCTTGTATTAACGCGATCTTGAAATAATCTTCATACCCCCCACCCCCTGGAAACCCCAAAATTCCCCCGGGGGGGGGGGGGGGGGGAATTCCCCACCGGTTGAGATCCACTGTGTTATACCATTGTAGACCCTCAATAGCGCGCGGGCACTATATTAAAGAATGTTGGTGTGTATGTGTGTGTGTGTGTGTGTGTGTGTTTATATGCACATGTCTGTGTGTGTGGGTGTGTGTGTGAGTGTGTATGTGTGTGTGTGTGCCTGTGTGTGCGCGTGTGTTTATGTGCACATGTCTCTGTGTGTGGGTGCGTGTATGTGTGTGCACATATGTTGGCGTGTGTGTGTGGGTGTGTGTGAGTGCGTGCGTGCGTGCTTGTGGTTGTGTGCGCGCGCATGTGTGTGCCATGTGTGTGGGTATGTGTGTGTTCGTGTTTGTGTGTGTGTGTGTGTGTGTGTGTGTGTGTGTTCGAGAGAGAGAGAGAGAAAGAGAGAGAGAGAGAGAGAGAGAGAGAGAGAGAGAGAGAGAGAGAGAGAGAGAGAGAGAGAGAGAGAGAGAGATGAGTCGTAATAATCAAGTTCAATATTTCGATCTTGCAAATTTTCAGTGTGCCTGTTTCTTTCTTTGTCTTCGTATCTGTGTGTATGTTTCTCCGTTTGGTAATCTTAGTGTCTGAACACCTGTCAGCTGTGTGAATAGATATTACAGACAGACAGAGAGACAGACCCACACCACAGAGAAAGGCAGACAGACAAACAGACAGACAAACAGACAGACAGACAGACAGACAGACAGACAGACAGACAGACAGACAGACAGACAGACGGACGGACGGACGGACGGACGGACGGACAGACAGACAGACATAAATGAATAATACAAAATATAAACATACAAACAGAGTGACAAACAGATAGACAAATAGACAGACAGAAATATGGGTTAATGAAATATGTTTACCCATTTTTTAATGCAAATCTATGTAAGCGACGAAACTGTGCATGGTTTCACTAAAATTAGCTATTTCCAGAGTTGCTTCCCGTAATACGTGTAGTAAATTTTCAATTATTTCCAAAATTTGTGAACAACCAAATAATTTATTTTTTTTTTAAACAAAGAAGGCGTCGTCTTTTTGACCTCTTCGAAAGATATATTTCTTCTTTGTCCAACAAAAGTATGAAACTTTAATTTGGCATGAACCATTTCGCATTCACTAAAGAAAGAAATTTGAGCTTTAAAGCACAGAAAAATTCTTAGTAAAATATGAATATAATTATAGGAACTACGGTACGGCTGTGTACATGTAAACAACATAAAATAACACAAGGCAATGCAGGAAATTCTTAGAATACCGTGGACCGAGAAGAAGACAATTACTGAACTGTTACCATATCTCAGCATCGAGGACAAGTGGAGCATAAACAGCGTCATGACTCTGAAACTATAATACTTTGGCCATGTAAAGTGTCACAGAGGCTTGTAAATAACGGTGCTGGGTGTTGTCAGATAAGACAAGAAGCAGGTCACAATTAGTACGTGTAATAGATAAAAGATGTATGGGTCACAGCATTTTAGCCTTTGTTATTCTAACAGCTTAACTACGCTTGAAAGTGAGAGCCAGCTAATTAACTCTTTGGTAGGCATTCATCCTGGGGGAATCAATATTGTTATAGATGCCACCGTATAACTCTGCTGACTTCCCTCTATATATCAATATCTAACTGTTTACACACCTTCGGCTCCACGTGTTCTTATGTGGCACCTTAAACAATTGAGCTTCTGCGCCGCCTTCCTGGCAACAAAGGCAGTGTAATGGCCTAGCAACGTTATATACCCATGCTTTTTTATATTTACGTGTTAATTGTGTTTTTTTTTCCGCATATCCTATTACAGGACATCGCTGTCAACACCAGAATTTTACCGCTGTTGTTCATTTCTTGGCAAGATTACTCTCAGTAGTTTGCCATTGCTTTCTGAGCGGCCGGTTCACATATCGCGTAAGTAACGGGCTAGGCGAGAACCGGTACCGATTTTCGCACAGCTGCGTTTATTCACGTGGATAAACGGGATTACGGAGAAAGTCGCTAACTTCTTGGCCAGGGAGACCAACAATTGTTACTTAGATTTTCTAATTTTATGTTTATGTTTAACTCTGTGTTGTGCCTCGTGAACATCACTAACAATGGCGATTTGTTGTGCTGTTGTGTAACTTATTTTATCTTGTTTTTACGTTGTTGTTATTTACTTATTTTTTTTTAGTTACATATCCTTAACGGACGTACCAGTCGACCCCAGTATTTTTTGCCTGTTCGTAATTCTTGGGCAAGTTTACGTTCAGTAGCTTTCCATTGCTTTCTGAACGACCGGC
The DNA here is from genome assembly GCA_014155875.1 of Cepaea nemoralis. Lineage (NCBI taxonomy): Eukaryota > Metazoa > Mollusca > Gastropoda > Stylommatophora > Helicidae > Cepaea > Cepaea nemoralis. The sequence continues at coordinate 171,666 of JACEFZ010007417.1, forward strand.
ACCTATACCATTTTATAAAACACCAACACGGCTGTGTTTCGGTATGGGCGATTACAAACGGTTTCCGTAATTCCTTCGCCACGGAGCAGGTTATTATCATTGTTATATATTTACACTGATTTCCGTTTGTTGCATTTTCATTCGATGTAAGGTATGTACATTGTGTCTGAGTTTATTATCTCTCGCCTTTTCGCAGGAGTCACAGATAACTAACTGTTTTCATTGTTTATAGAATTGAGCATTGCATTTATACTTCACCTCGACACCGCAAGGTACAAGAGGAACCTGATGAGATGAGATGAGATAGAATTGAGCATAGAAAATTGCAAGGGAATGACGGAGACTTCTTCAATGAAATCAGGTCATTAACCTCCCTACATGTCATACCATCGTCCGCCTACATGTCATACTTCTCCCGCCTACCTGTCATACCATTTCCCGCCTACATGTCATATCATTGCCTACCTACATGTCACATCTTCGCAAGCCTAAATATCATACAATCGCACACCTACATATCATACCATTGCACGCCTACATGTCATACCATTGCACGCCTACATATTTAAGCTATCTCCGTAACACATACCTTGACAGCTGTAGAAACCGGAATGTGGATACCATAATGCTGTCAGTTGGGGACATCAGGGAAAGTTTATTCATTATGATATTGTCGTTTTGGACCTGTGGTTCTCAACCGGCGGGGAATTTTCCGCCCCCCCCCCCTCCCCAGGGGGGAATTTTAGGGTTTCCACGGAAGGGGGGAGGGGGGGTGGAATTAAGATTATTTCAAGGTCGCGTTAATACAAGAACGATTACTTGATATTGTTTTTCCCTTCATACTGTACGGTTCTGTACGTCTCACCCTTCTAAATTTCAATTTATAAAGTAAGTAGACCCACAAATCATGTTTTATGTGGATGTCTAGACTTGCTTTAGTATGTGCTATTAAATATAGCAGCTATTATTATTACGTATACTGTGTAGAGGCGGGGACGGGATCTTTAGGTAGGAAATATGAAAGGGGGGGGGGGGCGTTCTGAAAATATGGTGAAGGGGGCACGGGCCAAATTTTTAGGTAGGAAATCGAAAGGGGCGGGGTTGTGGTGACGTTCTGAAAATATGGTGAATGGGGGGGGGGGGAGCCAAAAAATGTTGAGAACCACTGTTTTAGACATTGCTGGGTCAATGGTTCTCAAACAATGCAGGACATGAAACTATGCATCTTTGATATGGATCTTTGGATACCTTTCTCTTCTTAATTAGTTTTTCGCGTTCTTGTATTTCCTCTGCTTCTTCTTGTTCTTGTTCTTGTTATTCTTGTTCTTAATCTTCTTCTTCTTTTCATTCTTCTTCTTCTTCTTCTTCTTCTTCTTCTTCTTCTCCTCCTCCTCCTCCTCTTTCTTCTTCTTCTTCTTCTTCTTCTTCTTCTTCTTCTTCTTCTTCTTCTTCTTCTTCTTCTTCTTCTTCTTCTTCTTCATCTTTCCATTGTGTGTGTGTGTGTGGGCGCGCGCGCGTGTGTGTGGTGTGTGTGTGTGTGTTTATCTGCTTGTTAATTTATCAAACGTCCTTTTGTTGTTGTTGTTGTTGCTGCTGCTGCTGCTGTTGCTGCTGCTGCTGCTGCTAATGTTGATGGTAATGATGGTAATGATGATGTAGCTGTTCTTGAAAACTGTTAACAAACACACTCTATTGTGAAATAATCATTCAGACAGTTTCAAGAAGCCCCCGACAAGAAGCCCCCGACAAGAAGCCCACAACTACACAGCAAACAGAACAACAGCGTCAGAGAATCTTCACATGATATCTTCAGCTACACGCCCCAATTTCTGACATCCTCGCCACTCACCGACTTCTCGTCCACGGCTTGTGATACGTGACAACTGCAGATAAGTGATCAATCGTCTTGTCTGGGTGTGGGTGAAATTTGGGACTCTGGGTCCCACACGTTTATCCCAAGGTTCAGTTTGGTATGTCAAGTGGTAGCACGTGAATTTGTAGCCCATTGTTTTACGTCAAGTTGTAACACTGGTTAGATAATGATCTACTTTGGGAGTTATATTCCGAATGCATTATTTGAAGCAGTTCCTCTCATTATTATTATTATTATTATTATTATTATTATTATTATATTATTATTATTATTATTATTATTATCCTTCTTCTCCTCCGCCTCCCCCTCCTCCGTCTTCTAACATCAACAATTAGGCTCCCCTCCCCCCCTCCCCCCCTCCCCCCCCTCCCCCCCCCCCCCCCACTTCTTCTTCGTAGATAAATATATTAATCTCCAGGCAGGTGTGTAGGTTTGCTCCAATGTAGATATTTACACAGCTGTGTTGGTTTTTTATGAAATGGTATGGGTGACTGTCGTTCAGAAAGCAATGGCAAACTACTGAACGTAAACTTGCCCAGGAATCACGAAGAGCCAAAAATGCTTGGGTTGATTGCTACTTACTGTAAAGGACATGCAACCAATTTTTATTTAGGTAGTTACGCAGCCATATTGGCAGGTGAATTAATACAGTGGTGCCTCGGGTTACGAACGCCTACGGTCACGAACAATTCGGGTTACGAACAACAACTTCGAAAATTGTGTGTCTCGGGTAACGAACGTTGCCTCGGGTTAAGAACGAAGGAGAGAGAGAGAGAGAGAGAGAGAGAGAGAGAGAGAGAGAGAGAGAGAGAGAGAGAGGAGAGAGAGAGAGAGAGAGCAAGGTTTAACGTTGGAGACAAACGATCGCGTACAGTACAAACGAAGG
>JACEFZ010007418.1:0-20000 GCA_014155875.1 Cepaea nemoralis
TGTCAAATATTCCTCTCACTTTGTCTGGATTTGTAGCGATAGTCTAATGTTAATCTTTCCACTGGGTTCGCTCTGGAATTGTTGTCAATTGAAACGAGAAAAAGAGTGTTGAGGGGATACATAGAGCCTGTTCTTTTGTATGGATGTGAAACTTGGACAATGAGCAGTCAAGCTGAAAAACATCTGATGGCTGCAGGAATGTGGTTTCTGAGGAAAATGCAAAGAATACCATGGACAGACAGAAAAACCAATGACCAAGAACTACAGGAGACAAATGAAAATCGTCAATTGATTAGAGAAATTAGACGTAGACAGTCAAAACTTTTGGACATGTTATGAGAAGAAATGGATTGGAGAACTTAGTGACAACTGGCAAGATCGAAGGGAACAGACCAAGAGGAAGACCGAGAGGAAAATACCTGGATGGCTTGGCCACATGGCATGGACGAGACAGGAATACTGAGCTGATCCACGACTCTGGTGATATCGAGTGAAATTGGCGAGTCATGATCGCCCACGCATTCCTGCATGGTGCCACATGGCGTTTAGACAGAATGACGTCATCGGAAAATGCAGTAAAAATGATATAGGGAAAAACCCCACAAGAAACTAAGGAAACTTAGAAACATTGACGTCAGTTATCAACAGAAAGGACATTGATTGGGAAGGTACTAGCTGGCCGTGAAATGCAAATATTGGCGGTAGAATAGTGTTGGCACATGAAACAGTGGCTGCGACTGAGATAGCAGGGAAGGAAGAGATACAGGGTTTGCTACAACGTGTCGCTACAGAACGTACGGGAGTACCTAGACTTATATCGTGCAGAGCGGCAAAGGAGAACTTCAGGCAGAATGACAGAAGGGCAATGGAAGATACCAAGGTACAATATCTATGTAAGCAGGTTAGTGTTGAGTATCAATGAGTTCCTGTAAATAGAACTAGGTCCCGCTTGGCAACAACAAGCACCTAGGTACGGATAGAATTGATAGAAAATCTCAACTGACTGTGAGAACTTATTAAATGTTATTACGTATCAACATCTTCAGCATGGCCGTTGGCTTCGTCATTACCCTGCTGTTCCAGTTCTGAACTTTGCTCGTTTACTTTTATAAGTTTGTGTCGAGCCGAAATTATTGATCGTGCTATTTGGACATTTTGCATGTAATTATTATGAATGCTGGACTTATAGCATGGCACATGGCACATGATTGATTGATTGACATTTCATTCATTTTGAACAAATAGTTCTCCCCCAACCCACCTCTCTCTCTCTCTCTCTCTCTCTCTCTCTCTCTCTCTCTCTCTCTCTCTCTCTCTCTCTCTCTCTCTCTCTCTCCATCTCTCTCTCTCTCCCAAATAGTGCATTGCTTTCTATCCCCCCCCCCCCCCCCCACACACACACCTTTTCCCATTGCTTTACCGTAATCTCCTATAAAAATAAATCACGCAATTCAACTGGGCACGTGCTTCTCTAGTTGCATAGATCATTTTTAAAACATAATAATAACATGATAATAATGCCTTGGTTAAAGATGATGGGCCGTAAGAAATGGATGACAGAAGAAATTTTACACCTAATGGAAACAAGAAGACCCAACCAAAATAATTCTGCCAAATATGAAGAAATTCACAGACAAGTGAGAATATTATGTAAGGAGGCAAAAGAAGCATGGCTTGAGGAAAAGTGCTTAGACATTGAAAAACAACACAACAGTCAAAATACCAAATTAGTGCACAAAAGAATTCAGGAACTTACTAATAAAAGAACAAGTACATCAACAGGCTGCTTGGGGCGCAGAGGTGTTTCCAAGGCACCAGGGCCGGAATCTATACTGGCCAAGACCTGCTGATACGTCCACGATCGTGCGTCCTGGGCAACAGGTCCCTGCGGGGACCAGGCTAACGTCAGTAGGATCGATGATTCCTCCGAAGCCGGAGAGTATCTGCCTGCATGGCGAGGAACCACCAGTCTGCACACCAATAAGTCAGACAATGGACAACGGATACTCACGCAAACCGCAGGTCTGGTATGGCATCACATTGATGTTGGACAACAGGGTGTATTCATCCGACATACAGGACTTCACGCTGGAGATCACAGCCAGCGAAACAAGCAAGCACAAGCAAGCAAGCAACAGGCTGACTAAAAACTAAAGATGGCAAAATCATAATAGAAAAAGATCAGATTCTACATGTATGGACAGATTATGTGACAAACCTTTATAATCATAACAGAGAGGAACAGTATGATATTAGATTTAATAATGAAGGGCCGCTAATTTTGAAGATGGAGGTTCGAAATGTTCTTAAGCATATAAAAGATGGCAAGGCCCCCGGTGCAGATAACATCACAACAGAAATGATTAAAGCTTTAGGGATGTGTAATGTCTCCAGAAAGCAATGGCAAACTACTGAGCGTAATCTTGCCAAGAGATCAACATACAGCTGAAAGATGCTGGTGTTGACAGCTAAGTCCTGTAATGGATAGGCTAAAAAAAAAAAAAAGTCTCCAGATCTTTTTTCTCTATACAGTGAAAATATTTTCAGAAATGTAGAAGCTATAAATGGAATCAGCATTGGAGGACGAAACATCAATAACATTAGATATGCAGATGATACAGTATTGATTGTAGACAATGCACAAGATCTACAACAATTAGTAGACGCGGTTGTTGTACACAGTGAGCAGCTGGGGTTGGAATTAAATTGTAAGAAGACACAGGTTATGGTCGTCACTAGGAAGAACGAAGTACCACAATGTATTATACAAGTAAATGGGAATATTCTTCAACAAGTGAATCGGTACAATTATCTCGGAACAGTCGTAACATCTGATAGGAGATGCCTTGGGGAGATTAGAACAAGAATCGCCATGGCGAAAGTAGCCTTTAGCAAGATGTAAAACATTCTGACCAATAAAAAGATGTCAATTGAAACGAGAAAAAAAGTGTTGAGGGGATACATAGAGCCTGTTCTTTTGTATGGATGTGAAACTTAGACAATGGGAAGTCAAGCTGAAACACATCTGATAGCTGCATAAATGTGGTTTCTGAGGAAAATGCAAAGAATACCATGGACAAATAGAAAAACCAATGACCAAGTACTACAGGAGACAAATGAAAATCGTAAATTGATTAGAGAAATTAGACGTAGACAGTCAAAATTTTTTGGACATGTTATGAGAAGAAATGGACTGGAGAACTTAGTGACAACTGGCAAGATCGAAGGGAACAGACCATGAGGAAGACCGAGAGGAAAATACCTGGATGGCTTGGCCACATGGCATGGACGAGACAGGAACACTGAGCTGATCCACGACTCTGGTGATCGAGTGAAATGGCGAGTCATGACCGCCCACGCATTCCGGCATGGCACATGATTGATTGATTGATTGATTGATTGCTTTGATTGATCACTACACTTATTCATAATTCTATTCAAGTATTCTGCGGAATTACCAGATAGCTAAAAGAAACACACATAGATGAGAAATGGGTAGGGGAAATAAACATCTAATAATGTTATAAGGGAGATTACTAGAATTTAAAAAAAAATAACATTAATTACTTAGCCATAATATTATCATCTAACAAATAAATCTATATCTAACTTTTTAGAAGTGTAACAGTCATTGCAAAAGTCAAAAGTTATAAATTATAAAATAATATTTTTAAATTACTTATAGAAAATGTTTACAATATTTATTTACTTCCATTTTATAATCTCCATTTCTGTTCTATATTTATAATTTAAATTTTAATTGAATACTTTCAATGATAACTTCTTGACCCGATGAAGAACATTATTTTTTACTGGCCTCCTAGGGCCACACAAAACTTAAAAGAAATTAACCACAACACGGGACGTAAATTGTGTTTCCAAGGCACCAGGGTCGGGATCTATACTGGCCAAGACCTGCTGACACGTCCACGCCGTGCGTCCTGGGCAACAGGTTCCCTTCGGGGACCTGGCTAACATCAGTTGGATCGATGATTCCTCCGAAGCCGGAGAGTATCTGCCTGCATGGCGAGGGACCACAAGTCTGCCCATCAATAAGCCAGACATGGGACAACGGATACTCACGCACACCTCAGGTCCTGTATGACATCACACTGATGTTGGACAAGAGGATGTCTTCATCCGACATACAGGACTTCACGCTGGAGTTCACAGCCAGCGAACACAAGCAAGCAACCACAACACATCCCAAACTTTGATAAGATTAAGAAAGAAATGAGTGCCACCGCGCGACTTCAGCTTTTGTATGTGTAAAGTTTGGGATTACTCTTTGAATCGCTCATGTTGCTACACCCTGATGATTCTAGGGATATACTTTTATAGTTAGTTAGTTAGTTAGTCGACAGATCATCCTCGTTGCACATCGAACCATTCAGTCCATAAGTGCTCGGATCCCCTCCTCAGCAAATCCCGCAGCGTGTAGCGGCTAACGACGCCAGTTCTGTGTTGGTTTATCAATCTTCTTTGGCTTCCTGCGTAGTGTTCTTGTTTGGCCACCCCTCTTTTAATTTGCTGCTCCCGCAGTCTGGCCATTGTTGTAGATTCACAGTCATCACTTGGTTCTCGCAAAAGTCTCACTTCTTGCTTATAATGTGCACATAGACCAGGTGATAACAAAGGCCAAGCGGGGTTTGGCAGCGATGCGGGTGATGGCGGCAGCAAACTGTGAGCAGCGCCATCTATGTCTTCTGTACGAGGGGCTGGTCATGTCTGTTTTGGAGTATGCAATGGCAATCCTGACTCTCAGCCATAAGCAGATAGAAAGGATGGAAAGGATACAGAATGAAGCTATGCGCATTATTCTTGGATGTACAAGAGATACAGCATGCAGGGCGATGCGCTACCTTCTTGATTTTCCAACCATTGAAGAGAGAATACAAGTTTGCAGGGCACGCGCCTACCTCAGAATTAACGCAAACACACAACATCCACTGCATAGTGAAATTAGGAAGGTGAAGGGCAGCAGGTTAAAAAGAGGACGGTCGTGGATGGGTCAAGCCGAAGACATTCTTCAACAGGTGTGTTCACTTGAGGACTTAGAACCTGGCGAGGAGTGGGTGCAAGCGCCAACAGACTTCTGCACATCCTTTTCAGTTTGCATCCAACTAGATAGAAAATGCAGACAAGAAAATCCGGCTGCTGTTGAGGCTGAAGTACAAGCGTTGGATATACTTTTATAATGGATCGTCAGTCAATCAATCGATCAATCATGTGCCGTGCCGGAAAGCGTAGGCGGTTATGACTCGCCATTTCACTCAATCACCAGAGCCGTGGATCAGCTCAGTGTTCCTTCTCGACCATGCCATGTGGCAAAGCCATCCAGGTATTTTCTTTTCGGTCTTCCCCTTGGTCTGTTCCCTTCGATCTTGCCACCAATGCATTTCTTCTCATAATATGTCCAAAAAAGATATCCAGATAACGAGGGACAGTGGTGGCTCTCTAGATGCTAGGATAGCACATTCTGTGGCTGATTCGTTCCTACAGAAAAGGTAATTGTTCTCTCCCGCTGTACTGATCTATTTGAGTGTCTTGTGAGGTCTGTCAACTAGCGGCGAAGCCAGTTTAATTATGAGTCTGCTGTGTCTTCCTTTTGCATAGAGCTTTAATTTAACTACCCTAAAGGGGGGAGGACACTAATGACACAGATTATTATCATCATCAGGTGGCTCGCCAGAGGAGGATAGAGGAATTGTAAGCTATGAAGAGATATCAACCTTGGTCGAGCTGTATCTAACTTGGGTTGTGGAAGAGGGGTATCGATATCTTCCTACCTATTTGCGTAACCTCGCCCTGACACATGTACATAAACACGAGGCACACACATACAATGTTTGCTTTCTAACTTCTAGTTTGGTTAATGGATTACCTCTTTTGTTCAGAGAGGAATAATATTATCATGCATGTCTAATGGATACACTGTCTGTTGTATAATGGGAACAGGATGTTCTGCACATAACTCTACACTTGTTTGGGCTGCCAAGAGAAGCCAAACCTGTGGGATTCAGTGCATATAAATTCCAACTATCCATATACCCGAGTAGAGGAGGAGAAAAAGCGACAGACCAAAAATCACACTCTTCTTTCTTTGTCTGTCGGTAATCAGTATTTCAGGAAAGGTTTACCAGCGCACCTAGCACGTAGACCAACACCCTTGGCCAGTATAGGGGAAATACGTAATCCTGACGTCCGGAGACCTATATCCTCCCTCGAATGGTAATAGATTGTGTTTCCAGATAGGCTATCCTTGCCATGAGTGAGATTAATCAGGGACATTGAAGTCTAGTACCTGGCTGCTCTACACAGATCTAGTGGCGAAATGTCTGAATTCAGACCCATGGAAGTGGTCTGAGGGTGGAAACTGACCACATAACTAGTGTCAGTCTGAATCTGGTTGTGATGTATTGATAACAGGTGAAATGGATATGTACACCGGGCATCTTCTTCTTACTTGCAGGAACCCTCATTATTATTATTATTATTATTATTATTATTGTCTCCGATGTCAACTGACGTGCATGATGTGCCGTGGAGGAGAAGAGTCTCCTCCAATCAACTGATCTCAACTCCAGTCTGGTGAAAGAAGCGACTGTGTGGCAGTAAGGCCTGATTGTCCTATGCTCGAGTCTAGAGACTTTCCAAACGACCAAAGGAGAGATCAGGTGAACGATATTCTACCATCTGTGTCTAGATCACTTGCCGAACATGAGACTGACAATCTGTGAGTGGGATGATGAACGTGTCCTCCAGACAACTCGCACATACGCAATGTTCTGTCTGTTTGTCTTGTACTTGAATGTCGGTTTAGAGTCTGAATCCTTATTAAAGATTCGTATTCTACCTATCTGAAAAGTGTTCTCTTATCGTCAGGTGGTGATCTGTTTATCTATAGTGATAGGAAAATAAGTCAGCGTCCGAGAACCGTCCCGGTGGCAACGAGGGAATAGCAGACAGATTTAACAACCCAACTAAGACAAGGTCGGGACAGCCACTGTGATCCGGGCCAGTGTTGTCACACGACAACTTCTAGTAACAAAATTTCCCCTGGTCTCTGGGTAGTGAGATCGGACGCCCGTGTGTGTATTGTTGCGTACGTTAAGAACTCCCTTGCCATTTGGAAATCGAAAAAGAGTAGCCTAACGGTACTGCCGGGCAAAAATTTCGAGTTAAAAATCTACCCAAAGTATTTCAGGATCCTCGCCGGTGCTACAGAGTTCGTGCATTGAGCTGAGATTCCCCGGACTCAGGCTTGAGTAGAACGGAGCAATTATGGGTTACAACCGTGTGCTGTGATGTTGATCCGTCGACTATACTAAACTAAAGTAAACAACTCACCTTCTCGTTGCGTAATTTGGCATTGAAAAGCCCCGAGAATGACAGTCATTTCAAAATTGTTACACTGGTTCTCGGCCATGCCTAATTCGTTATAAAATATATCTAACCTTCTTCTTTACAGTCTGCTGTTGGCGCGTATACTGTACTTTTATTATGTTAATACTCAGAGGTTTGCCATGGAGTTTCACTATTAATACTCTATTTGAGATTGTCTAAAATCCTTTAACTGTCCTAGCACTCATTTGATCCAAAACCATGCCAACTCCCCTTGTGTAGTCCTTCCCTGCTAAGTAAATAACTCTACACTTACGTAAACATTTTCCCCCTGCACCTGGCCATCGTACTTCACCAAAATTTAATATATTTATCTTCATTCTTTCTTGACATTATCTAATTGTCCATTCTGGCTAAGTGTTCTGACATTCCGTGTACCAACATTTCGTATATTTTTAACCTTTAATTAGCCTACAGTTGCTTGACGACGATCGGGTATCACCTGTAGCACATGTGGTGCTACATAGAACCTGTGCTTTTGTATGGTGTTAAGCGTGGACAATAAGCAGACAAGTTGAAAACTATCTGATGGCTTTGGAAATGTGGTTTCTGAGAAGAATGCAAAGAATACCACTGACAGACAGAAAAACCAATGACAAAGTCATACAAAAAACAAACGAAAACCGTAAACTGATTAGAGAAATTAGACGTAGACAGTCAGTGTGTTGGTTACGTTATGAGAAGAACCAAATTGGAGAACTTGGTGACAACTGGCAAGATCGATGTGTAGAGAATAAGGGGAGGACAGAGAAGTGAATACGTGTATGGCTTGGCCACGGTGTATGGTCGAGACAAGGAAACTAAGCTGATCCACGACTCTGGTGATCGAGTGAGATCGTAAAACATGGCCTCCCACGCTTAACGGCACATGATGATGATGATGATGTAGCAGATGATGCTCTTTACCAGACGAAGACACTCCTATGAAATCCCCATTAACGTCGTGATCTTTATCGATTTCATTTACAGGCATGGGACGCAGAGGTGTTTCCAAGGCACCAGGGCCGGGTTATATACTGTCCAAGACCTATTGACTCGTCCTCGCCGAGCGTCCTGGGCAACAGGTCTCTTCGGGGTCCTGGCTGAAGTCAATAGGATCGCCGATTCCTCCGAAGTCGGAGAGTGTCTGCCTGTATGGCGAGGAACCACCAGTCTGCACACAACAGGATGCCTTTCATCCGACATACAGAACTTTGCGTTGGAGCTCAAGCCAATGAACACAAGTAAGCCAGGAAGCATTTACAGGGGCATGATTTTCTTGGGAAAATACAGCAGTGGTTTCCCTTTACCTTCTGCCAGTGTGTGTATGGTTGACTCAAACAGCCTTCTAGAAACCATCGGCGGGCCTGATGAACTGACGTCACAAGCCAGATCCGGCCCTTGGGCCGTAGTTTGGTGACCCCTGGGGTAGAGCGAATGGGTCCTCCCTGGTCAAGTGGTCGAGCCTGCCTTGAACTGTGAAGATCATGGGTTCGGACACCGTTATTCGGTTTACGAGTGCAATGTTTTCGTAGACACGTTTGTATTACATCATGCTGAGATAGTATAGACCACTGCTGTCGTAAAGGTTCAAGGTTTTATTCTTCGCGAAACGCCAAAGTTGTCCTCGTTTGAAAAAAAAAGAAAGAAGAAAAGACAGTGTGTTAGTTAGTTTGTTAGTTAGTTAGTTAGTCGACAGATCATCCTCATTGCACATCGAACCATTCAGTCTATAAGTGCTCGGATCTTCTCCTCAGCAAATCCCGAAATCGTGTAGCGGCTAACGACGCCAGTTCTGTGTTGGTTTATCAATCTTCTTTGGTTTCCTGCGAAGTGTTCTTGTTTGGCCACCCCTCTTTTAATCTGCTGTTCTCGCAGTCTGGCCATGGTTGTAGATTCACAGTCATCACTTGGTTCACGCAAACGTCTTACTTCTCGTAGAGCATTCAGAATGTCAGCCTGATCCATGGCGCGTCCGCCCTCCACAGTAGCCTTACCTGCGAGCTTTTCAGTCCGCTCATTTCCTTGTACTACCGCATGCCCTGGCACGAAGATAAAACTAATCTTTGCCAGCCGAGACCGCTCCAGAGTCAGCAGCCATTCTCTTCGGATCCACCCCACCTCTATCCTCTTGATCATGTTCATTGAGTCGCTAAGGAAACATGCCCTAGTGAATGTCTGTGTCTCGAGCCATGCTGTTGCTTTACTTACTGCCATGACTTCCATAGTCAGGCTACTTGTGGTCTCAACAAAAGCACCAGAGTCCTCCTTCACAATTCTCCCTCAGGCCCGAGCCGTAAAGGCCCATGAGCTTCTCACATGTCGGACGACCGACCGACAATGTAGATGACAGCATCACCGTCTAACGAATTCTCGAAAATCAACGCTTGTACTTCAGCCTCCACAGTAGCCGGATTTTCTTGTCTGCATTCTCTATCTAGTTGGATGCAAACTGAAAAGGTTGTGCAGAAATCTGTTGGCACGTGTACCCACTCCTCGCCAGGTTCTAAGTCCTCAAGTGAACACACATCTTGAAGAATGTCTTCGGCTTGGCCCATCCACGACCGTCCTCTTTTTAACCTGCTGCCCGTCACCTTCATAATTTCACTATGCAGTGGATGTTGTGTGTTTGCGTTAACTCTGAGGTAGGCGCGTGCTCTGCAAACTTGTATTCTGTCTTCAATGGTTGGAAAATCAAGAAGGTGGCCCATCGCCCTGCATGCTGTATCTCTTGTACATCCAAAAATACACATAGCTTCATTCTGTATCCTTCTCCATCCTTACTATCTGCTGAGAGTCTGGATTGCCATCGCGTACTCAAAAACAATCATGACCAGCCCCTCGTACAGAAGACATAGATGGCGCTGCTCACAGTTTGCTACCGCCATCACCCGCGTCGCAGCCAAACCCGCTTGGCCTATGTTATCACCTGGTCTATGTGCTCATTATAAGCAAGGCTTAGATCAAACCGTATTCCCAGGTAATTCATTGCCTGCGTTCTTTCCACCGTCTGTGAACACAGCTTTACAGTTGGCGTTGGAGTGTTGACAATATGATTATACAACGAGAACCAAGTCACTGTTGCCTTTGTTGGGTTGACCATTGCCCCAGCTTCATCATACTAATTACTTATGCGACTGAATTCGGTTTGTAGTTCCACAGCAACCTGATCTCTGTCCTTACCCTGACGATACACTAAAACATCATCGGCATATGACAATGTCCTACCAGGTCCAGTGATCTGCTCACTGGTGATTCTCACTGTGTAGGCATTGAACAGTACCGGAGATAATGGTGATCCCTGTGGTAAGCCAGGATATATTGTTGTTGGTTCCAAAGTCCATTTGCCACATCTAAAAACTACTTTCCGTTGGAAGAGGGCTGCAACGATCCAACTAAGGAGGAATGGACGTATTCTGAGTTCAGGAAGCTGAAGCATTACAAAATCCAATGGTACTCTGTTGTGCGCGTGCTCAAGATAACTCGCTGCAGCAAAGATTTCAATGCCTGAGTGGAAACCTTCATAGACATCATGGACAAAAACTGCTGCATTCGTCCAGGTTTCTCATTTTGGACGGTACCCACCCAGGGTAGGTGGGAAAACACCTTGCCTCTCTAGCTGGCTTGATATTTTCTTGGCAGTTAACTCCTCCAGCAGCTTGCCTATTGTATTCTGCATGGTTATAATTCGATATCCCTGAATTTTTGTGTGGTCTTTGCCAGGCTTCGGCCCACGATCGTCCACTGACTGCTGGTATGTTCAATATTATGCAAAGAACTAACAAAGAAATACAGTTGTGAAATGTAAACACATATGTTTGTACTACTATCACTCATATAAAACCTACAATAAGGTATTTCTGTATTAAAATTAATAGTTAATTAATTTTGTAATAATAGTAGACAAAAATACTGTAACTTTTTTTGATAGATAAGAAAGTCAGAGAGAGCACACATTTACATTTTAAAGTTCTTTTTTCTAGATTTACGTCTGGCAAAGTTTTTGAGTACATCATCAAAGTTAATTTTGCGCAACAAGTCTGCCTCAATCATCAGCAAAGATAAGGAATCAAGCCTTTCTTGTTTCATTGTCGATCTACTTGGATTTTTTGTACGTTTCAACTGAGAAAAAGAGCGCTCAGTTGAACAGTTCGTAACCATTAATGTTAAAAATATGCGCAAGGCGATTTCTACATTTGGAAAAGCACACTCGATGTTGTCTCTGTCTATTACTTTGTAGAGTTCTGCATGACTGAACGTGTTGTTGTCAGATTTTGATGCACGAAACTTGTGGCGAAATATATGAGTGGAACTGTTGTAGTTCAGTATATAAATTATTGTTCAGATCTTCAGGATAAGCATTTATTAGTCCTTCACAACACTGAGATGTTTGTGGTACATCGACCAAACAAGAAAATCGAACTGCTAGATCATTATATACCTGTCCTCGTCTACTCATCTCTGTCTCAAGTTTGTCAACAATGGTGTAGAAAGCAGGTATACCTCAGGGGCATCACCATCAATGACCACTGTCTTTCGTTTACGATTACGGGTCAAAGTTGACTTATAATCCACACCTGGTGTTATTTCTTTTGTAGCTTCTTCAAATCTTTCAAATTCATTCCTAGATTCATGCAAGTGATCTGCTAGTGAAGAATACAAATCAGCACACGTTTTCAAGTTCACGTGCTCATTTTGTAGAGCTTGACTGACCGTGTGAAAATGTTGTAACACTTCTTCCCAAAAGACAAGCATGAAAGCAAATTCTAATTCTTGCATCTTCTTTGCAATTTTTTCTGCTTCTCTTCTGGTGTCCCCCTTCTGTGACTGGTCTTCTTGTAAACATTCTAACGCTTCTATAATCTGAGGATGAGACATTAGAATGGCTTCAGTTGCAACAGCATGTGCTTCCCATCTAGTATCGGAAAGGGACTACCAGCTTTTCATTCACAAGGCATCCTTTCAGAATCTTCCATCTTTTAGTTGAAGCTGAGAAAAAAGTATAGATCAGTTGCACTGTATGGAAGAAGTTTACTGCTTCTAAACAAGAGTCAACAGCACTTCTGCCTACCAGATTTAGTGAATGGGCAGCACAGGGTATGTATATATAAATAATGTGCGATTCAATATTACATTTGCGATTTGCTTATGCCATACAATTACGCTACCGGGACAATATACACATTTTTTTCTTGAGGACTTGTGGTGCCCCCAACATGCTTGGTGCCCTAGGCACGTGCCTTGTTTGCCTAATGGTTAATCCATCCCTGCGCTTATCCATCCAAGCCTTCTCCACCTCGAAATTCCACTAAGGTGGCTGCTCCCAGCCTTTTTTTCCTGCCCTGGAGCTTTCTGCGCTTGTAACGTCTTATTTTACTCACCACATCTTGCCCCGTACTGTCATGCTGGAAAGTCTTGACCGTTAACTTGTGCTGCCTGGTTCTGCCTTTCTCCACCAATATGCTGCAAGGGTGGTGGTCGCTGCCGTGGTGTCCTAGGACAAGATAAGATAAGATGGAAATCATGGATGGCTCAGGCGGAGGATACGATCAGACAGGTGTGCATCTTGGAGAACATTAGGCGAGGAGAGGAGTGGGTCAGAGTGCCAGCGGAGCAGTCAGACTTGTGCAGAGTTATAATCACATTGAGCCGGGAGTGCAGGGAGTGGCCAGCAGGGACCACGGAAGTGGAAATCCAGCAACTAATGCAGGATAATGCACGCCCGGGTGATGTGATTATCTATACGGATGGTTCGGTGTTGAGAGGTAGGATAAGTGCCTGGGGGTTCTTGGCAAAGGCTAATGGTCGACGTTTGGTGCAGGAGAGCCTGGCATATGATACCACAACATCTAGCTTTAGAATGGAGGTGGAGGCGGTCAGTGCAGCTTTCCGCTGGATGGAGAATACGATACTCACACACACACATCGTGATTGTAACTGATTCATAAAGCATGCTGAGAAGGTAAGGACAGGCAAGCTTCGTGCAGAGTGGCTTGCTTCGCTTCGGAAGTCACGGGTGGCAAGCGTCGTCTGGATCTTTTCTCCGGGGCATGCTGGTGTGTTGGGGAATGAACAGGCAGACAGATTGGCTGGCTCGGCAAAACTTGGTGGAGTATAGATGTATGACAAGGCAGACGTAGTTGCGGCCTTGTGGGAGCACGTGTACACCTCGGAGGAGTAAATGGATCACCACGGTCTGGCAAGAATGCGACAGCGAGGAGTGACGAGGGGATCTGGCCAACGCTCGACGCTCATAGGAAAGGCGAGACGGACTTATAATCAGATTGCTACTGGTACTATTGGTGTTGGAACTCTTCGCTGGCTGCTGAGGATGGGGGCGGAGCGCTTATGGGAATGCCCCGAATGCTGTGATGTCGGTTCCTAAACCAATCAATCAATTAATCAAACAATCAATCAATCAATCAATCAATTCAGACAAATATTGATGTCCGAATTCGGTAGTAGTAACTGAAACCGGTGTAGCCTATCGTACAGTTTAACATGCACGTCTTCTGTTAAAGTCACGAACCACCGTGTCGGTGACTCATACCTGTGTAGACTGGCTATCGCACCTAGCGGCACGCCGGCCAGTCCAGCGAGTGAGCTCGCTATGAACACTGGCGTCGACTTGACGGCGGCTCCAGGGCCGGAGAGAGACACAACAATCGTAT
This sequence comes from Cepaea nemoralis, assembly GCA_014155875.1. Lineage (NCBI taxonomy): Eukaryota > Metazoa > Mollusca > Gastropoda > Stylommatophora > Helicidae > Cepaea > Cepaea nemoralis. Next base: position 14,055 of record JACEFZ010007418.1, read on the forward strand.
CCTGTGCGGTGGAGCAGGTTTCCGTTGAGCACATCTGACGCCAGTGTAAGAGATGAACTTGTCATTCTCAGTATCCTTTAGTTAGAATAACACAATAACTTGGACGGAGTCACAGACCCACGGTACTAGTAAGATTAGAAGGGCAGCCTGAAACAGGATGAGTTAAAGCGTGAGTTGAGCTGATCGCACTGAGCACCTTATTTTACGATCCTTGCAACATGGCTGCCGCGAACTAACTTTCTCTCCAAAAAAATAATTACATTATTCTGTGGGCACATCAGGTTGTTCTTCTTTTGCTCCTTCCTTAGCCAATCGATCAGCTCTGTCGTTTCCGGGGACTCCACAGTGGGATGGTATCCACTGTATGGTGACCTTATGCTGACTGCTAAGTTCAGAAAGTAGTGTCCTTACAACTGGCAATTTCCCAGACAGGAGCGCCTCTATTACGGATTTTGCATCTGTCAATATCACCACAGGTTGTGTACCATGGCTGGTATTTTGTAATTTCTCTGTGGCTATCTTGATTGCCTCAATTTCAGCATCATAGTTATGGCAGTACTTTCCTGTTGGAACTCTGGCCGTGTGCCTAGTATTATTTGGGTATTCTATGTACACTCCCGCTCCTCTATTTCGAACAGCATTTTGTGCTGACCCATCTGTGTAGACTCGGATCCAGAGATCCTGTGGGTATTCGTCATCAGGGAAGCTGAGAGTTGCTGTTCTGCGCTGTACCCTGTTCTGTTCTTCCTTGTCAAATATTCCTCTCACTTTTGTCTGGATTTGTAGCGATAGTCTATGTTCATCTTTCCACTGGGTTCGCTCTGGAATAGTTGTAATTAAAACTAGAAAAAGAGTGTTGAGGGCTACATAGAGCCTGTTCTTTTGTATGGATGTGAAACTTGGACAATGAGCAGTCAAGCTGAGAAACATCTGATGGCTGCAGAAATGTGGTTTATGAGGAAAATGCAAAAAATACCATGGACAGACAGAAAAACCAATGACCAAGTACTACAGGAGACAAATGAAAATCGTAAATTGATTAGAGAAATTAGACGTAGACAGTCAACATTTTTTGGACATATTATGAGAAGAAATGCATTGGTGGCAAGATCGAAGGGAATAGACCAAGGGGAAGACCGAGAGGAATATGCCTGGATGGCTTTGCCACATGGCATGGTCGAGAAGGAACATTGAGCTGGTCCACGATTCTGGTGATTGAGTGAAAGTAAATCCCTAGAATCACCAGGGTGGAGTAACATGAGCGATTCAAAGAGTAATCCCAAACTCCACACATACAAAAGCTGAAGTCGCGATGTGGCACTCATTTCTTTCTTGATCTTATCAAAGTTTGGGATGTGTTGTGGTTGCTTGCTTGTGTTCGCTGGCTGTGAACTCCGGCGTGAAGTCTTGTATGTCGGATGAAGACATCCTGTTGTCCAACATCAGTGTGATGTCATACAGGACCTGAGGTTTGCGTGAGTATTCGTTGTCCCATGTCTGGCTTATTGGTGTGCAGACTGGTGGTTCCTCGCCATGCAGGCAGATACTCTCCGGCTTCGGAGGAATCATCGATCCTACTGACTTTAGCCAGGTCCCCGAAGGGAACTATTGCCCAGGTCTTGGCCAGTATAGATCCCGGCTCTGGTGCCTTGGAAACACTTTAGCGTCCCGTGTTGTGGTTAATTTCTTTTAAGTTTTGTGTGGCCCTAGGAGGCCAGTAAAAAATTATTATGGATGCTGTTCGTACATTAATCATTGAAAGTATTCAATTAACTTTTAAATTATGAATATAGAACAGAAATGGAGATTATAAAATAGAAGTAAATAAATATTTTAATAATCTTCTATAAGTAATTTTAAAATATTATTTTCTATATTTAACATCGTCTCTTTTGTAATGATTGTTCCATTTTCAAAATATTAGTAATAGTTTTATTTGTTAGCTAATCAATATTATGGCTAGTAATTAATTTTATTTTTTTTTTAAATTCTAGTAATCTCCCTTATAACAATATTAGATTTTTATGTCCCCTACTCATTTCTCATCTATGTGTGCTTCTTTTAGCTATCTGGTAATTCCACAGAATGCTTGAGTAGAATTATTAATAAGTGTAGTGAGCAATCAAGGCAATCAATCAATCATGTGCCATGCCGGAAAGCGTGGGTGGTCATGACTCGCCATTTCACTCGATCACCAGCGTCGTGGATCAGCTCAGTGTTCCTGTCTCGATCCATGCCATGTGGCCAAGCCATCCAGGTATTTTCCTCTCGGTCTTCCTCTTGGTCTGTTCCCTTCGATCTTGCCAGTTGTCACTAAGTTCTCCAATCCATTTCTTCTCATAACATCTCCCAAACATTTTGACTGTCTTACGTCTAATTTCTCTAATCAATTTACGATTTTCATTTGTCTCCTGTAGTACTTGGTCATTGGTTTTTTCTGTATGTCCATGGTATTCTTTGCATTTTCCTCAGAAACCACATTTCTGCAGCCATCAGATGTTTTTCAGCTTGACTGCACATTGTCCAAGTTTCACATCCATACAATAGAACAGGCTCTATGTATCCCCTCAACACTCTTTTTCTCGTTTCAATTGACATCTTTTTATTGGTCAGAATGTTTTTCATCTTGCTAAAGGCTACTTTCGCCATAACGAGTCTTGTTCTAATCTCTTCAAGGCATCTACCATCAGATGTTATGCCTGTTCCGAGATAATTGTACCGATTCACTTGTTGAAGAATATTCCCATTTACTTGTATAATACATTGTGGTACTTCGTTCTTCCTAGTGACGACCATAACCTGTGTCTTCTTACAATTTAATTCCAACCCCAGCTGCTCACTGTGTACAACCACAGCGTCTACTAATTGTTATAGATCTTGTGCATTGTCTGCAATCAATACTGTATCATCTGCATATCTAATGTTATTGATGTTTCGTCCACCAATGCTGATTCCATTTATATCTTCTACATTTCTGAAAATATTTTCACTGTATAGGGAAAAAAGATCTGGAGACATTACATATCCCTGCCTAACACCTCTATTAATAGGTTGATATTTTCCCACTTCATTATCAATCCTTATGGCAGCTTGTTGTTTCCAATATGGTAGACTTCGTAGACTTAGATGGATAGGACATCTTAGGAGGATGGATGATGGTAGAATACCAAAGGATATCTTTTTTGGTGATTTACAGATGGGTAAGAGATCTCAGGGTCGGCCTCTACTACGATACAAAGATGTGTGTAAGCGGGACATGATTGATACAGGCATTGGTAATGCACATTGGGAGCAAGTCGCCGCTGAACGTGTTGCATGGAGGGCAAATATCAGAAATGGAATAAAGACAAAGGAGAAAAATATTGCAGATAAGTCACACACAGAGCGTTTGAGACGTAAGATGGTGCATGATGGTGGAAATGACCACGTGTTCACATGCACCCACTGTGAACGGACATTTACAAGCGCAAATTGGCCTTATCAGTCACACTCGCTACCGCCATAGGTAAAAGTTATTATGCCTTTTTAAAGCACAAACTATCGTCTGTCAAGACGGCAAGGTGCCAATGTATGTTTCCAATATATGTTTTTTATAAGTCTAATGTCTTTCTCATCAATTTGTAGATCTGCAAGCATATCTACCATGTTGACATGTCTAACTCTATAAAAAGCCTGTGTGTAGTCAATAAATCAAAGGTGTATATCAGTGTTTACTTCTATACCACGTTCAATAACTGTTCGCAGCATATACACAGCATTTACTGTACCCTTTCCTTCTACAAACCCACATTGTTCTTCCCCTATTTCAGGTTGTATTTTCTTCCTCACTATTTGCATGATAATTCGTAGCAAAATCGTTGTGATGTGACTCATTATACTAATTGTTCTATGTTGATCACATTCCAAGGCTCCTGATTTCTTTGGGATTGCAATAAACACAGAGTTACATAATTCAGAAGGTATATCTCCAGTATCACATGTGTTCAGCAGTCTGGTTACTTGCTCTAGTCCAAATTCTTCTAAAGCTTTAATCATTTCTGTTGTGATGTTATCTGCACCGTGGGCCTTGCCATCTTTCATATGCTTAAGAACATTTCGAATCTCCATCTTCAAAATTGGCGGCCTGTCGCGGAAAAACTTGATAGTTTCGATCGATGAAAAACAAGACCCGACATTCGTCTGCAAAAACAGGCAACCCTTTGATGTTGTATAGACTGAGAAACAAAATACGTCGCGAAAATTGTCTGCACACGGTCGGCATTTCTGTATGATGTGGGTTGTTCGAGAAACGTACAATGGCGCCATCCGTCTACAAGGCGGGAGTCAGCCTTTGAAGTGATAGACGGAATGTCTGGCCAGACGTCGGATGGAGTCTTGTGATGTGGAGAAGGTTATCTAGATCACAAACAGGAGACAATTTCCCAGATGAAAAGGGGACACCAGCTAGATGTCCACATTGAGTTGGGAAAAATAAAGAGAAAAAACAACTTCTCGACGCCTCTGCGTCTAGACAATTTGATGACGTCACTCAAGCCCCGATATAAAACCAGTTGAGATAAACTAGTTGGAGGAGTCGACCAAAAATTCTGAAGTGTTAAATATCGGCGCAGTATTCCGAGTTGTGTTAATTGAAAGAGACTATAGTGTCAAAGTGTTGATAATGTATGGGCGGACATAGATCCAGTCTGTGATTGCATAGTCTCAATCATCAACCGGAATAGGCATATGGTATTCTATTAATCATATCTAACTTAGAGTATGATTAGGAATAGAGTACAGTACTGTGCGGTGATAGAATGTATTATAGGTGCGGTGATAGAATGTTCTATAAGTGCGGTGCTAGAAAGTATTATAGGAGCGTCGGCACTAGTATCCTATTGTATGGCTTTAACTAGCTTGTGTGATATATCATTTTACTCAGGGAGTTGAGGACAATGTAGTGGGATAATAATTAGAGAGATTGAGGATGGTTGGGAGGGAGGAGGGGAATGTGATATGGTAGAATCTTCCAGTAGGGCATCTGCTGGGTTTCCACCCGTTCCTTTATTCATTCCCGGTTTTGCCATGTCTAAGACCAATGTGATGAGCTATTTGGCGGTATGACAGAGATCGGATCTCTGTTATAGATCTGAGTGCTGCTATTGACCTACACTCACCTAATTACGGTCAGAATTGAGTTGCCCTCACCATGATGTTCTCTACTCAACAGGTTCCACTTGAGTGTGCGATGATTTATTACGAAGAAGCAGTTTCAAAGTTTTATACAATGATGGCTCACGGAATGAAGACAGAGGTTACTGAGAGGATTTTACACGGGGCTCAGAACCTAGTTGGTCTGCAGAAACCTGGCTTCTGCTGAGCCGGACTTGATGAACATAAGTGTTGTGTTTACTGAGTGATAAGCTTCATCACCGAAGATTCTTAACTCATATACCAAGGACACACACACACACACACACACACACACACACACACACACACACACACACACACACACACATATATATATATATATATATATATATATATATATATATATATATATATATATATATATATATACACACACACACACACATCTACCTAGAAACATTAATAGGTTGTTTATTAAAGAGGGGGAAAATCTTATAATCAGAGACTTGTGTACAGTAGATTTTCCCAAGTGACATTTCAGTTAATTAAAAGATTCTCTGTTCAACAAACATTATTAAACAGAGTAACTTCACCGTGTTTGTTAGAGTGAAGACCAAGATCGAACAGTGTCTAACTGATGACCAGCATCCTGTTTGTTCGAGCGTTATCGGAGAAAGTCGTCACGTGGACTTAGAAACATCTTCTGGGTGAGATTCACTCTCCGGAATACATGGTGCTGTTGTGTGCTCAGCACAGTGATGTAACAGACTTTGCTCCTGATTCACTGATCGGATTCTACATACACATTAGAAT
>JACEFZ010007418.1:25000-72500 GCA_014155875.1 Cepaea nemoralis
CTGCTGAAACGTTTCGAGGTTACGTCACATACCTACCGGAAATAATTTAGATAAGCGAAACGAGAACCGGGAGAGTTGTTTGCCGCCTACAGTCTGCGTCTGAAATCCTATCTCCATAAGTGGATGGATTTGGCTGGGTTCGCGCATGACTATGAGAGTCTGGAAGAGCTCATGATAGTCGACCAGATGCGAAAGCAAATGTCGAAACCTCTCAGGACATTCTTGGGAGAACAAGGGGCGGAACGTATCGACATCGTGACGAAATTGGCAGAACGGTTCGTCGAGGTACATGGGGAGGCTGGAGAAAACCATTCCACAAACACCAAAGGTCAGGAGAAACATGACCGGAAGAAATCCAAAAGCACGGAAACTAAGAAAGTGGAACCTTATGTTAAAACTTTCAGCGGAGAGTTTGGAGAAGACGAAGGAGGGAAGCAAGAGCACCTCGAACTCTTCACCAAAACGACAGTGGACGGAGAAGTGGTGTTCGATTTGTAAGTCGCCCTCTCACAATACGAGGGACTGCAAATCGAAGGCTAAGAGCCCTCACTTCGCGGCGTGTCAAGTGGCTCCAAAGGAGGTTGCCACCGAAAATGCTGAGGTCGACAAAGAAGCTCTCAACCAGGAGAGCTCACCGAAGTCCGGCACGAAAAAATCTAGGACAGGGAAATGGTGCAAACACTGCAGGTCGAACACGCATAATGCTAAAGACTGCAGGTTTAAGTCAGGAGACTCACATTTCGTCGTGTGCCCAGTGGAACCCAAGGTGGAGTCCACCGAACAGGTCGAGGCCGAGGAAGAGACTCCAGACCAGGATAAGCCACCTGTAGTGGAATTGATAGAGGTTAACGGCCGACAAGTTGAGTGTCTATATGACACTGGCCTGGACGGGGAGGCCGTGATTTCTGCTGATCTGGTACACCCAGAACAATTCACAGGTGAGACCATGGAGATACAGCCTGCACAGAAGAGTGCTGTGGCCATGAAGTTGCCAATCGCCAAAGTGGAGATTCGGTCAAGATATGTCACCGGCACAATCAAGGCCGCTGTATTGACCGATCCCATTTTCCCCGTCATCCTCGGTTGCCGGTATGTCTTTCTGGGAATGCCCAGGGAGCCAATCCATATGGGAGCAATTCAGACTCGCTCTCAGACGAGAACTGATCAGGCAGAAGCAATTGTCACTAACCCACTGCCGGGAGTTGCGAACTGCCCAGAGTGAGTATGCAATCTTACGTCCTTGCTACAAGAAGCTGCAGAGAAGTGCTGATCCACAAAAACGGGGGCAGTACTACATGAAGAATAGGATACTCTACAGGAGAGCCGGAAGGGGAGACAACTTACACGGTCAGTTGGTAGTCCCGAAGGCCTACCGTTCCCAAATTCTTCATATGGGGCATACCATCTCATTTAGTGGGCATATGGGTATTGCCGCCACCATGCAGCGAATTTCCTGCCATTACTATTGGCCGGGAATGACCGGTGATGTGCGTCGGTATGTGAAGTCATGCCCTGAGTGCCAGAGGGTGGCACCGAAACACTGGACAGCGCCGGTGGTCTTGGGTGAAATGCCCATCATGAACTCTCCTTTCGAGAGGGTAGCCATCGACATCGTGGGTCCACTTCCTAGGACTAGGAAGAGGAACATGTACATACTCACAATGGTGGATTGCTGTACAATGTGGGGTGAAGCCATACCATTGACCACAATTGACTCGAAACGAGTGGCTGACGCACTGATGGAGGCCTTTACCAGATTAGGCTTCCCTAATCAGATTCTGACCGACAATGGGTCCCAGTTTTGTGGGAAACTCATGGAGGAGGTATTTAGGGTGTTCCACTCTAACCATATTCACACCAGCCCTTACCACCCTCAAGCCAATGGACAAGTCGAGCGTTTCAACGGCACGTTGTTGACAATGCTCCGGAAACTGGCACAGGAAAAACCTGATAGGTGGGATGAATATATCCCAGCAGCACTTTTCGCCTATCGGGAAGTGCCTCATGGCTCAACAGGACTACCACCCGCTACTTTGCTGTTTGGTCGTCCAATCAAAGGACCATTGGAAGCCATGTTGAGGAGTTGGACTGAGGAGGGGACGTCAGAAGAAGTGATCTCCTCTTATAAATACGTGGAGGAACTGAAAGAAAAACTTCACACGGGCTGGACTCTGGCGACTCAGAACTTGCGAAAGGCCAGAAAAAGACATGCGGCTTACTACAACCGTAGGTCTAAAGACAGATCTCTAGAGGTGGGAGACAAAGTCTTGTTGCTACTCCCAACGGGAACCAACAAACTGGAGATAGGTTGGCAAGGACCATTTCCCGTGGAAAGGGTGGTATCCAGAACCAACTATCAGATCCGGATCCGGGGAAAGTCGAAGATTTTCCATATTAATCTCCTGCGGAAGTACGAGGAGAGACCCGGAGACAAAGCAGCCCACCTCATGGCAATGGCAGTCGCAGTGGAGACTGAAACGGGAACCAACGAGGGCAGGGAATATCCACTGGTACACCAGGAAACCTATAGGGATGTGCAGGTGAACCCTGATCTGACTCCCCAGGAGAGGGAAAAGATTACCCAGGTTCTCGAGTCTCATAAGCAGATACTGACTGATAAACCAGGACGAACGAGGTTGGTTGAGTTCGAGATGACCTTGACCACACAAGAGCCTGTTCGCCAAAAGGTTTACCCAGTGCCATTCTCTAAAGAAAAGGCCCTGGAGGAGGAAATACAGAAACTGCTGAAGGATGACGTGATTGCGCCATCCACATCCCCATACAATGCGGGGGTGGTTTTGTTACGCAAACCAAGTGGAGAACACCGGTTGTGTATAGACTATCGACTCTTGAACAGTCACACTCAATTTCAGGTGGAACCTTTGCCGAATCCAACTCAGTTATTCGCTAGGCTCCATAAGGCTAGGTACTTCTCAAAAGTGGATCTGAGTCGGGGGTATTATCAGATCCCGGTCAAACCAGAGGTCCGACCCCTGCTGGCTTTCAGTACCCCCAGTGGACACTACAAGTTCAAGGTCATGCCCTTTGGACTCAGCAATGCACCTAGTGTGTTTACTCGCATGATGAGGACCTTGCTAGATCCCTTACAGGATCCGTCCATTATCTCGTTCATGGATGATATACTGATTGCCAGTGACAGCTTGGATGACCATTTGCAATCCTTGGAGAGAGTTTTCAATAGGCTCAGGGAAGCAGGGCTTACCGCTCGCCCAACCAAGTGCATGATTGGTTACCAGACTCTGGAATTTCTGGGTCACACCATCACTCCAGGACAAATTGTCCCGGAGGAAAAGAACCTAGAAAAGATCAGACGTGCTCCAAGGCCAAAAACGAAGAAGGATGTGCGATCCTTTCTCTCGTTGTGTGGGTTTTACCAAAAATTCATCCCGCATTTCACTGAACTGGGAGCTCCATTAACGGAAACCTTGAAAAAGGGATCCCCGGATCCAATCGTATGGACACCCGAGTGCGAGAGTGCATACAGTCAGTTGAAGGAGGCCTTGGTCAGCAAACCTGTTTTACAGCTTCCCGACCTTTCCAAGCCATTTGTGTTGAGAACGGATGCGAGTGGGATTGGAATTGGGGCAGCCTTGTTACAGGAAGGGAAAGACGATGCTTCGGTTTTGAAACCAGTGGCATACGCAAGCAAGAAACTTCTCCCGGCTGAAAGGAATTATTCGACCGTCGAGAGGGAGTGTTTGTCTCTCGTATGGGCCGTGCAAAAATTCCAGCCCTATTTGTATGGAGTTCAGTTTCGGGTCCAGTCGGATCATCAACCCCTGATGTTCCTGGCCACTTCTCAGAAGCTCAACGCCCGTTTGATGCGGTGGTCGTTGCTGCTTCAGCCCTACCACTTCACGGTGGAGTATATACCTGGTAAGGAAAATGTTGGAGCTGATTTCCTGTCTAGACACCCAGCTCCTGAAGAAGAGGAATAGATCATCTGGATCGAACCTCCAATGAGCAAGAGTTGATGCGGACTACTCTCTTAAGAGGGGGCCTATGTCGCGGAATTCTTGGAGTTGTCGATCGCTGAAAGACTGTCGCGCCATTCGTCTACAGGCAGCCGCCATTCTTTGATGTTGGGGACAGACTGTCCTGATGAGAGTCGGCAAGATCTTTTGTTTTGGGGGAAAGATTTCTCCAGATCACAAGCCGGCAAGACTTTTTGGAGTACCGGGAACAATTCCCCAGATCAAAGCGGGACAGCCGGCCGGTTGTTTACATCGAGTCGGAAAAGGAGAGAAAAAAATAGTTTCTCGACGCCTAGTGTCTAGTCAGATTTGTGACGTCATTCAGACACAGTTTTAAAACAGTCTGGACAAACACCTTTGGCGGGAGTCGACCAAATGTTGTGAGGCAACAAGGACGTGTTTGATGTTCCTGTTCTGATTATGGAAAGAGACCACGGTGTCTTATGTTGATTTACATCGGCGGACATTTGTCCATTGTGTGATTTAGTGGTCTCGATTTCAGACGGGAATAAATATATGGTATTTAATTAAATAGACCCAAATTAGATGATTCTTAGGAGTCGGGCGTAGTGATGTGCGGGTGAGAACTTATTATGAGAGCGTTGGCAGCAGTAGGCTATCGCGTTGCTTAAACTAGCTAGTGTGAGATATCAATTAACTCAGCGGGTTAAGACAAATGTAGTGGGATGATATCTAGTGAGATTGAAGGTGGTTGGGTTGATAAAGGAAATGTAAATTGGTAGGATCTTCCAGTAGGGTATCTACTGGGTTTCTGCGCTTTTCCTTTAATCTTTCCTTGTCTTACCATGACTCAGGCCGATGTGATGAGCTCTTCTGCCTTATGCCAGAGTTTAGTTCTCTGTTAAATATCTGAGTGCGTGTGTTGGCCTACACTCACCTAAGGAAGGTCGGAATTGAGTTGCTATCACCGGGTGTTCTCTCTTCAACAGGTTCCACTATGTTTTCCAAAAAGCTAACAGACAAGTCATAGAAGAAGATTATGGCTCGATCATTGAAGGCTGTTTTTACTCAGCAGCTTTTGCACTGGGCCCATAACCCAGAGGGTCTGCAAGAACCTGGCCTCTGCTGAGCAGGAACCGACGATCATCTAAGAGTGATTCCTTCAGTGGTAGTTCTCATCATATTAGAGTGAAGATACTGACAATACCACCAGTAACAGGGACAATAGTATTTATATAGAGAAATTAACAATTAACATTGTGTTTTCCAAATGGTGAATTCCTGTGAGAAATTAACAATTAACATTTCGTTTCAAAGTGACAGTAAACATTTATTCTACTGTACAAGGGTTATCAGATCACAGAACTTTTAGTGACATATTAGTTACACTGTGTGTGTCGGATTCATGGTCAGTATTGGACTACATCCACCATTGGTGACCAGGCATCCGGACTATCCAAGAGCTACTGGAGGAAGTCGACACCTGGCCGGAGAGACGCATCATTTGGTGAGGTCCTTCTGTACTTGATCTATGGTGCTGTTGTGTGGCCGGTACTGTGATGAAAGCAGACTTTGATCCTGAGCTGTTCGGTCTCATTCTGCATACACCCTAGATTATACGACAGACATTCTACACACACACTTTGCACATACCTGACACTTTTCTTTAATAAATTAATTTGTCATTTTGTTAGAAGCTAGAGTTGTGTAGTATGTTTTGGAAAAGAATGAGAGGGGGCATGGTCCAGTGGTAAGAAGAAGAAGAAGAAGAAGAAGAAGAGAGAAGAAGAGAGAGAGAGAGAGAGAGAGAGAGAGAGAGAGAGAGAGAGAGAGAGAGAGAGAGAGAGAGAGAGAGAGAGAGAGAGAGATGATCCAAAGACTGATAGGGTTTTGTGGACAGAGATCCAGGAGATCCTCAAGATAATGATATGGAGTTAAAAGAATGTGGGTGTTGATTCCCCTCACCCCAGGGACGACACTTATTACGACACCACCCCACCTCTATCCTCTTGAGCATGCTCATTGAGTCGCTAAGGATACATGCCCTAGTGAATGTCTGTGTCTCGCGCCATGCTATTGCTTTACTTACTGCCATGACTTCCATAGTCAGGCTACTAGTGGTCTCAACAAAATCACCAGAGTCCTCCTTCACAATTCTCCCTCCGGCCCGAGCCGTAAAGGCCCATATGCTTCTCACATGTCGGACGACCGACCCATCTGTGTTGATGACAGCATCACCGTCTAGCGAATTCTCGAAAATCAACGCTTGTACTTCAGCCTCCACAGCAGCCGGATTTTCTTGTCTGCATTTTCTATCTAGCTGGATGCAAACTGAAAAGGATGTGCAGAAATCTGTTGGCACTTGTACCCACTCCTCGCCAGACTCTAAGTCCTCATTTGAACACACGTGTTGAAGAATGTCTTCGGCTTGACCCATCCATGACCATCCACTTTTCAACCTGCTGCCCTTCACCTTCATAATTTCACTATGCAGTGGATGTTGTGTGTTTGCGTTAACTCTGAGGTAGGCGCGTGCTCTGCAAACTTGTATTCTCTCTTCAATGGTTGGAAAATCAAGAAGGTAGAGCATCGCCCTGCATGCTGTATCTCTTGTACATCCAAGAATAATGCTCATAGCTTCAATCTGTTCCATTCCATTCTTTCTATCTGCTTACGACTGAGAGTCAAGATTGCCATCGCGTATTCAAAAACAGACATGACCAGCCTCTCGTACAGAAGACATAGATGGCGCTGCTCACAGTTTGCTGCCGCCATCACCCGCATCGCAGCCAAACACCGATTGGCCTTTGTTATCACTTGGTCTATGTGCTCATTATAAGCAAGGCTTCGATCAAACCGTATTCCCAGGTAATTCATTGCCAGCGTTCTTTCCACTGTCTGTGAACACAGCTTTACAGTTGGTGTTGGAGTGTTGACAATGTGATTATTCAACGAGAACCAAGTCACTGTTGCCTTTGTTGAATTGACCATTGCCCCAGCTTCATCACACCAAGTACATATGCGACTGAATTCGGTTTGCAGTTCCACAGCAACCTGATCTCTATCCTTACCCTGACGATACACTAAAACATCATCGGCATATGACAACGTCCTACCAGGTCCAGTGATCTGCTCACTGGTGATTCTTACTGTGTACGCGTTGAACAGTACCGGAGATAATAGTGATCCCTGTGGTAGGCCACAGGTTCCAATAGGTTCCGAAGTCCAACTGCCACATCTAAAACTACTTTCCGTTGGAAGAGGGCTGCAGCGATCCAACTAAGGAGGAATGGGCTTATTTTTAGTTCAGGAAGCTGAAGAATTAAAACAGCCAATGGTACTCTGTTGAATGCGTCCTCAAGATCAATCGCTGCAGCAAAGGTTTCAATGCCTGAGTGGAAACCTTCATAGACATCATGGGCAAAAACTGCTGCATTCGTCCAGGTTTCTCATTTTGGACAGTACACACCCAGGGTAGGTGGGAAAACACCTTGCCTCTCTAGCTGGCTTGATATTTTCCTGGCAATTAAATTCTCCAGCAGCTTGCCTATTGTATTATGCATGGTTATAACTCGATATCCCTGAATTTTTGTGTGGTCTTTGCCAGGCTTTGGCAAGGGAATCAGATAGCTGTGTAACCACTCCTCCTTGATGCTAGCACTCCCTATACTGTTGTTGTTCATGTCTGCTAGTTTCTCTAGCTCGTTGTCGGTACACCTATTGATGTCGTCGTATCTTATGCCATCAGGCCCTGGAGCGCTGTTTTCTTTATCGTCGAAGCACAGCCTTAATTTCTTTCACTGGCACTGTGTCTTTATCTAAAGTGTTATGGGCCTTGCACCTGTCTGAGGTGACCTCCTTGGCAAGATTTTGGCCTCCCATGTCTGTCTGGTTGCTCTGCTCTAGATAGCGTTAAAAGAGGGCTTTGCCCTTGTCCTCGTCAGTCCTCTTCCAGATGACATCAGCACCTTGGAAGTCAGAAATGCTCTTATTCTTGAATACCCCAGTCATGCTTTTATGTAGTCGCCAGAACAATTTCAGTGACTTGTCTGTGCTTACTCTTTGACACACCTCTGCCTATTTTTCACTTTTAACCACCTTGACCAGTTTTTTTGAAATAGCTTACATTTGTGTGCATCTCTCTTTCTAAGTGCATACAGGGCCTAGGATGGCCAGCTCTGTTCTTCTTAGAATTTTGCCATCTCCTTACAGCACTACGCTTATCCATCCAAGCCTTCTCCACCTCGAAATTCCACTGCTCCCAGTTTTCTTTTCTTGCCTTGAAGCTTTCTGCGCTTGTCACGTCTTATTTTACTCACCACGTCTTGCCCAGTACTGTCATACTGCAAAGTCTTGACGTTAGCTTGTGCTGCCTGGTTCTGCCTTTCTCGACCAATATGCTGCAAGGATGGTGGTCGCTGCCGTGGTGTCCTTGGACAAGATAAGATAAGATGGAAATCATGAATGGCTCAGGCGGAGGATACGATCAGACAGGTGTGCATCTTGGAGAACATTAGGCGAGGAGAGGAGTGGGTCAGAGTGCCAGCGGAGCAGTCAGACTTGTGCAGTTATAATCACATTGAGCCGGGAGTGCAGGGAGTGGACCAGCAGGGACCACGGAATTGGAAATCCAGCAACTAATTAAGGATAATGCTCGCCCGGGTGATGTGATTATCTACACAGATGGTTCGGTGTTGAGAGGTAGGAGAAGTGCCTGGGGTTCTTGGCAAAGGCTAATGATCGACGTTTGGTGCAGGAGAGCCTGGCATATGATACCACAACATCTAGCTTAAGAATGGAGGTGGAGGCGGTCAGTGCAGCTTTCCGCTGGATGGAGAATACGATACACACACACATCGTGATTGTAACTGACTCAGAAAGCATGCTGAGTAGGTGAGGACAGGCTAAGCTTCGTGCAGAGTGGCTTGCTTCGCTTCGGAAGTCACGGGTGCAAGCATCGTCTGGATCTTTTTCTCCGGGGCATGCTGGTGTGCTGGGGAATGAACAGGCGGACAGATTGGCTGGCTCTGCACAACTTGGTGGAGTATTGATGCATGACAAGGCAGACGTGGTTGCGGCCTTGTGGGAGCACGTGTACACCTCGGAGGAGCAAATGGATCACCACTGGTCTGGCAAGAATGCGACAGCGAGGAGTGACGAGGGGATCTGGCCGACGCTCGACGCTCATAGGAAAGGCGAGACTGACATATAATCAGATTGCTACTGGTACTATTGGTGTTGGAACTCTTCGCTGGCTGCTGAGGATGGGGATGGAGCGCTTATGGGAATGCCCCGAATGCTGTGATGTCGGTTCATAAATCAATCAATCAATCAATCAATCAATCCAGACAAATATTGATGTTCGAATTCGGCAGTTGTAACTGAACCCGGTGTAGCCTATCGTACAGTTTAACATGCACGTCTTCTGTTAAAGTCACGAACCACCGTGTCGGTGACTCATACCTGTGTAGACTGGCTATCGCACCTAGCGGCACGCCAGCCAGTCCAGCGAGTGCGCACGCTATGAACGCTGGCTTCGACTTGACGGCGGCTCCAGGGCCGGAGAGAGACACAACAAACGTACCTGTGCGATGGTGCAGGTTTCCGTTGAGCACATCTGACGTCAGTGTAAGAGGTGAACTTGTCATTCTCAGTATCCTTTAGTTAGAATAACACAATAACTTGGACGCAGTCACAGACCCACGGTACTAGTAAGATTAGAAGGACAGCCTGAAACAGGATGAGTTCAAGCGTGAGTTGAGCTGATCGCACTGAGCACCTTGTTTTACAATCCTTGCAACATGGCTGCCGCGAACTAACTTTCTCTCAATAAAAAATTACATTATTCAGTGGGCACATCAGGTTGTTCTTCTTTTGCTCCTTCCTTAGCCAATCGATCAGCTCTGTCGTTTCCGGGACTCCACAGTGGGATGGTATCCACTGTATGGTGACCTTATGCTGTCTGCTAAGTTCAGAAAGTAGTATCCTTAGAACTGGCGATTTCCCAGACAGGAACGCCTCTATTAGGGATTTTGCATCTGTCTATATCACCGCAGGTTGTGTACCATGGCTGGTATTTTGTAATTTCTCTGTGGCTATCTTGATTGCCTCAATTTCAGCATCATAGTTATGGCAGTACTTTCCTGTTGGAACTCTGGCCGTGTCCCTAGTATTATTTGGGTATTATATGTACACTCCCGCTCCTCCATTTCGAACAGCATTTTGTGCTGACCCATCTGTGTAGACTCGGATCCAGAGATCCTGTGGGTATTCGTCATCAGGGAAGCTGAGAGTTGCTGTTCTGCGCTGTACCTGTTCTGTTCTTCCTTGTCAAATATTCCTCTCACTTTTGTCTGGATTTGTAGCGATAGTCTATGTTCATCTTTCCACGGGGTTCGCTCTGGAATAGTTGTCAATTGAAACTAGAAAAAGAGTGTTGAGGGGATACATAGAGCCTGTTCTTTTGTATGGATGTGAAACTTGGACAATGAGCAGTCAAGCTGAGAAACATCTGATGGCTGCAGAAATGTGGTTTATGAGGAAAATGCAAAATATACCATGGATAGACAGAAAAACCAATAACCAAGTACTACAGGAGACAAATGAAAATCGTAAATTGATTAGAGAAATTAGACGTAGACAGTCAACATTTTTTGGACATATTATGAGAAGAAATGCATTGGTGGCAAGATCGAAGGGAATAGACCAAGGGGAGGACCGAGAGGAAAATACCTGGATGGCTTTGCCACATGGCATGGTCGAGAAGGAACATTGAGCTAGTCCACGAATCTGGTGATTGAGTGAAAGTAAATCCCTAGAATCACCAGGGTGGAGTAACATGAGCGATTCAAAGAGTAATCCCAAACTCCACACATACAAAAGCTGAAGTCGCGCTGTGGCACTCATTTCTTTCTTAATCTGATCAAAGTTTGGGATGTGTTGTGGTTGCTTGCTTGTGTTCGCTGGCTGTGAACTCCAGCGTGAAGTCCTGTATGTCGGATGAAGACATCCTGTTGTCCAACATCAGTGTGATGTCATACAGGACCTGGGGTTTGCGTGAGTATCCGTTGTCCCATGTCTGGCTTATTGGTGTGCAGACTGGTGGTTCCTCGCCATGCAGGCAGATACTCTCCGGCTTCGGAGGAATCATCTATCCTACTGACTTAAGCCAGGTCCCCGAAGGGAACTTTTGCCCAGGTCTTAGCCAGTATAGATCCCGGCCCTGGTGCCTTGGAAACACCTTTGCGTCCCGTGTTGTGGTTAATTTCTTTTAAGTTTTATGTGGCCATGGGAGGCCAGTAAAAACTACACTCCTTTAGTTACTTATAATACTAATCATTGAAAGTATTCAATTTACATTTTTATTATGAATATAGAACAAAAATGGAGATTATAAAATGGAAGTAAATAAATATTGTAAACATCTTCTATAAGTAATTTTAAAATATTATTTTCTAGTATTAACTTTTGACTTCTATAATGATTGTTTCCTTTCTAAACAATTAGTAATCGATTTATTTGTTAGCTAATAATATTATGGCTAAGTAACTAATTTTCATTGGCACCTTTCCGTCTTGACAGACGATAGTTTGGTACATTGTGCTTTAAAAAGGCTTAATAACTACGATCCATGGCGGTGGCGAGTGTGGCTGGTAAGGCCAATTCTTGCTGCAAATGTTTGCCCACAGTAGGTGCATGTGAAAACATGGTCATTTCCACCATTTTGCACCATCTTACGTCTCTCACGCTCTGTGTGTGCTTTATCTGCAATCATTTTCTCCTTTGTCTTTATTCCGTTTCTGATAGTTGCCCTCCATGCAACACGTTCAGCGGCGACGTGCTCCCAATGTGCGTTATCAAAGTCTATATCAATCATGTCCCGCTTACACACATCTTTGTGTCGTAGTAGAGGCCGACCCTGAGATCTCTTACCCATCTGTAATTCACCAAAAAAGATGTCCTTTGGTATTCTACCATCATCCATCCTCCTAACGTGTCCTATCCATCTAAGTCTACGAAGACTGAGCATGGAATACACCGTCACACAACCTGATCTTTCCAATACTTCAGTATTTGTGATTTTGTCTTGCCACTTAATACCAAGTATTCTTCGCAGACACCGCATATGAAAGCTGTTTAAACGTTTCTCTTGGCGTGAGTAAGTTGTCCAGGTTTCACTGCCATAAAGAAGAGTACTAAGGACACAGGCTTGGTAGACGAGGACTTTTGTTTTGGCAGTAAGCTTCCTGTTCTCCCAGACTCTTTTTGCTAACATGTTCATAACTAATTTTATTTTTTTTAAATTTTATTAATCTCCCTTAGAAAAATATCAGATGTTTATGTCCCCTATTCGTTTCTCATCTATGTGTGCTTCTTTTAGCTATCTGGTAATTCCGCAGAATGCTTGAATAGAATTATTAATAAGTGTATACTGAGCAATCAAGGCAATCAATCAGTCATGTGCTATGCCGGAAAGCGTGGGTGGTCATGACTCGCCATTTCACTCGATCACCAGTGTCGTGGATCAGCTCAGTGTTCCTGTCTCGTCCATGCCATGTGGCCAGCCATCCAGGTATTTCCTCTCGGTCTTCCTCTCGGTCTTCCTCTTGGTCTGTTCCCTTCGATCTTACCAGTTGTCACTAAGTTCTCCAATCCATTTCTTCTCATAAGATGTCCAAAAATTTTGACTGTCTACGTCTAATTTCTCTAATCAATTTACGATTTTCATTTGTCTCCTGTAGTACTTGGTCATTGGTTTTTCTGTCTGTCCATGATATTCTTTGCATTTTCCTCAGAAACCACATTTCTGCAGCCATCAGATGTTTTTCAGCTTGACTGCTCATTGTCCAAGTTTCACATCCATACAAAAGAACAGGCTCTATGTATCCCCTCAACACTCTTTTTCTCGTTTCAATTGACATCATTTTATTGGTCAGAATGTTTTACATCTTGCTAAAGGCTACTTTCGCCATGGCGATTCTTGTTCTAATCTCTACAAGGCATCTTCCATCAGATGTTATGACTGTTCCAAGATAATTGTACCGATTCACTTGTTGAAGAATATTCCCATTTACTTGTATATTCTTCTTCTTCTTTCGTTCGCTTGAAATATGTCTATAACTGCAGTGCTGTCTCTTGTATGAATTGAACTGTCATTTTCAGTTCACACAGCGGTCCATAGAGTTTATCTTCCACTGTAGTCTCTCTAGGCCAGAAGGTTTGCCTAGATATGTTATATTTTGGGCAGTCTTGGAGTATGTGCTCTGCTGTCTGCGACTCCAATCCACATGTACACATGGCTGTTTCACCAATCTTAAAGTTTGTATACATGTGGTTGCGTAATCTATTGTGCCCTGTTCTGAGGCGCAGAATAATGACTTGTTCTGTTCTATCCATAACGTGGTAGTCATCTTGAGCAGGTTTTGGTGGCTTTCTGACTGATTTGATCATTCTTTTCTTTTGGTGGTATGTTACAGGCACATCAGGTTGTTCTTCTTTTGCTCCTTCCTTAGCCAATTGATCAGCTCTGTCGTTTCCGGGTACTCCACAGTGGGATGGTATCCACTGTATGGTGACCTTATGCTGACTGCTAAGTTCAGAAGTAGTGTCCTTAGTACTGGCAATTTCCCAGACAGGAGCGCCTCGAGTACTGATTTTGCATCTGTCAATAGCACCACAGGTTGTGTACCATTGCTGGTATTTAGTAATTTCTCTGTTGCTATCTTGATTGCCTCAATTTCAGCATCGTAGTTATGGTAGTACTTTCCTGTCGGTACTCTAGCTGTATCCCTAGTATTATTTGGGTATTCTATGTACACTCCCGCTCCTCCATTTCGAACCGCATTTTGTGCTGACCCATCTGTGTAGACTCGGATCCAGAGGTCCTGTGGGTATTCTTCATCAAGGAAGCTGAGAGTGGCTGTTCTGCGCTGCACACTGTTCTGATCTTCCTTGTCAAATATTCCTCTCACTTTTGTCTGGATTTGTAATGATAGTCTATGCTCATCTTTCCATGGAGTTCGCTCTGGAATAGTTGTTAGGGGGATACCAACTGTGGGCAGATCGGTGGTTTCTCTGCAGAGTCGTTTGGCCTGGTGGATAAAACTCTTTCTTTTCAACTGCCCCATAGCTAGGTTTTCAAATCTGTTCTTCATAGGGTGGCCTGGCAAGCTGAGGAACTTTTCTGCTTGTATTAGCGTTTTCGTATCTCCCATCTTCTCCATTTCCACTATAGGGGTTGATCTAATCCCTCCTGTGGTGACTCTAAGTGCTTGATTTTGCACTTTGTCCAGCTCTTGTAGTGTGGCTTTTGCTGCCGAACACCATGCAGTTGACCCGTATTCCAAGTGTGGTCGTATGCTCTGTTGATAAACTTTGCTAAGTATTTTCCCACTGGCTCCCCATGTGGTTCCACTTAGCTTTCTCAGGATGGCTATTTTCCTTCTGGCTTTTGCTACTGTTTTGTTGATGTGTTTTTTCCATGTCAGCCTGCCATCAAATGTTACTCCAAGGTATGTTGGTTCTTTATCTTCTCGTAGGGGTGTTCCATTTATCTGGATGGTCCCTGCCTTTTCTTTTGGAGAGAGGGTAAATAGGGTGGTGCTGCACTTGTCAGTGTTTATGCTGACACACCATCTATTTGCCCATGCAACAAATGTATCTACAGCTCTTTGTAGTAATCTGGTGGCCACTGATGCATGTTCATTTGTGCTCCATAGAACCAGGTCATCGGCATACATTGCGGCTTTAATTCCATGCGGTAGATTAGCAACGAGATCATTGATGAAGATTAGAAAGAGTGTGGGGACAAGACTCCGCCCTGGGGAACTCCGTGACGCAGTAGTACTTTCTTGCTCTTTAGTCCGTCTATCTGTACTCGGGCTCTTCTGTTGTGCAAGTATGCTTTCACCCATTTGTACATTCTTCCATTGACTTTGCAGTTTCTCAGTTTATTCATCAGACCTTCTTTCCAGACTTTGTCAAAGGCTTTCTTCAAATCTATCCATGCCGCAAGCACCAGCTTCTTCTCTTGGAATGCATCCTCAATTTCTTGAGAGACGTAGGTTTCTGATCTTCCGTAGAGTAGCACTGCCTAAAGCCATCCTGCTGTGGCACAAGGATGTTTTTACTTTCAATGTACCACTGCAGTCTGTGATTGATGATGCGCTCCAGTGTTTTGCAGAGACAGCTGGTGAGGCTAATTGGTCTGTAGCTAGAGGCAATGGAACTATCTTTCTCTGATTTTAGGAGGGGTATCATGATTGCTTCTCTCCAGGCTTGTGGAACACTGCCTAAGGTCCAACTGTTATTGAAGATCTGCAACAGCTTTGCTTTGGCCTCTGTTCCTAGGTTCCTGATCATTTCATTGGAGATACCATCAGCTCCTGGTGACTTTCTCATTTTCAGTTTTGATATGGCTAGCTCCAGTTCGCTGATTGTGATGGGTGCCTCCAGAACCTCATGTACTATTTCCTTCTGTCCTGTATGTTGCTGTTTCTCTTGAATCTCTTGTTGTTTCTCAGGACTGATTTTGATATTGTTATCTTGTGCGAATGAGTCCGCAAAATGGTCAGCTGCTTGCTTTCTTGTTAAGATGTTTCCATCTTTATGTAGTGCAATTTTTGAGTTTATCCCTGTGCCCTCATCGTTAAGATTGTTTTATTAGCTTCCACAATTTCCTTGTGTCTCTTTCAAAGTTCAGAGGCTCTGTTTTTTCCTGCCAGCTTTTCCGTCTAGCCTGCAGCTTGGCCCTTTGAAATTTGGCTTTTGCATGCTGGAATTTATTGTGGTGCTCTTGGCTGGTTGTGGCCTCTGCTTGCTTTCTACATACTTCCACATCATTATGCAACTGTTCCAGTTCACTACTCCAGTAGGGTTTATATTGTTTACGGGCTCCTCTTGGTACTGTTTCTCGCGCTGCCTGTAGTATGCATTTCCCAAACTCTTCAACTACTTTATTTATGTCTTTCTCTTGTATATTACATTGTGGTACTTCGTTCTTCCTAGTGACGACCATAACCTGAGTCTTCTTACGATTTAATTTCCAACCCCAGCCACTCACTGTGTACCACAACCGCGTCTACTAATTGTTGTAGATCTTGTGCATTGTCTGCAATCAATACTGTATCATCTGCATATCTAATGTTATTGATGTTTCGTCCTCCATTGCTGATTCCATTTATATCTTCTACATTTCTGACCTGTGGTTCCTGAGACGAATGTTGCGAATTCCTTGGACTGCCAGAGTAACTAACGACGACTGCCTGAAACAGGCTAACGAAACTAGAACATTATATACAACAATAAGACAGAGACAAACAGATTTCCTAGGTCATGTGATGAGAAGAGAGGCATTGGAGAACATCGTAACAACTGGAAAGATCGAGGGGAAGAGAGGCAGAGGTAGACCAAGAGAAGTGATGCTGGATGGATTGAGACGGTGGCATGGAGGAATATCGCAGCAGAGTTGATCCAGAAAACCAAAGACCGAGATCTATGGAGACCCATGAACGCCTACGCCAGCCGGCACGGCACTTGATGATGATGATGACATTTCTGAAAATATTTTCACTGTATAGGGAAAAAATATCTGGAGACATTACACATCCCTGCCTAACACCTCTCTTAATAGGTTGATATTGTCCCACTTCATTATCAATCCTTATGGCAGCTTGTTGTTTCCAATATATGTTTTTTATAAGTCTAATGTCTTTCTCATCAATTTGTAGATCTACAAGCATATCTACCATGTTGACATGTCTAACTCTAATAAAAGCCTTTGTGTAGTCAATAAAGCAAAGATGTATATCCTTGTTTACTTCTATACCACGTTCAATAACTGCTCGCAGCATATACACAGCATTTACTGTACCCTTTCCTTCTACAAACCCACACTGTTCTTCCCCTATTTCATGTTGTATTTTCTTCGTCACTCTTTGCATGATAATTCGTAGCAAAATCTTTGTGATGTGACTCATTATTCTAATTGTTCTATGTTGATCACATTCCAAGGCTCCTGATTTCTTTGGGATTGCAATAACACAGAGTTACATAATTCAGAAGGTATATCTCCAGTATCATATAATGTGTTCAGCAGTCTGGTGACTTGCTCTAGTCCAAATTCTTCTAAAGTTTTAATCATTTCTGTTGTGATGTTATCTGCACCGGGGGCCTTGCTATCTTTCATATGCTTAAGAACATTTCGAACATCCATCTTCAAAATTGGCGGCCCTTCATTATTAAATCTAATATCATACTGTTCATCTCTGTTGTCATTATAAAGGTTTTTCACATAATCTGTCCATACATGTAGAATCTGATCTTTTCTATTATGAATTTTTTTTTTTAAATTATGATTTTGCCATCTTTAGCTTTTAGACAGCCTGTTGATGTACTTGTTCTTTTATTAATAAGTTCCTGAATTCTTTTGTGCACTAATTTAGTATTTTGACTGTTGTGTTGTTTTTCATTGTCTAAGCACATTTCCTCAAGCCATGTTTCTTTTGCCTCTTTGCATAATATTCTGACTTGTCTGTGAATTTCTTAATATTTGGCAGAATTATGTTTGTTGAGCCTTCTTGTTTCCATTAGGTGTAAAATTTCTTCAGTCATCCATTTCTAACGACCACCTTCTTTAATCAAGGCATTACTATCATGTTAATATTTCCTCTCGGTCTTCCTCATGGTCTGTTCCCCTTCGATCTTGCCAGTTGTCACTAAGTTCTCCAATCCATTTCTTCTCATAACAAGCCCAAATGTTTTGACTGTCTACGTCTAATTTCTCTAATTAATTTACGATTTTCATTTGTCTCCTATAGTACTTGGTCATTGATTTTTCTGTATGTCCATGGTATTCTTTGCATTTTCCCCAGAAACCACATTTCTGCAGCCATCAGATGTTTTTCAGCTTGACTGCTCACTGTCCAAGTTTCACATCCATACAAAAGAACAGGCTCTATGTATCCCCTCAACACTCTTTATCTTGTTTCAATTGACATCTTTTTATTGGTCAGAATGTTTTCATCTTGATAAAGGCAAGGGAATGAAATGTACAAACAGTATAAATGAATTTCCTCTAAACATAATATTTGTCTATATAAATCCCATAATCTTGTACAGCCTTTAGCTAGCGCGAAAACAAGTGTATGCAGGGGGGCTGCCTGATCTCCAGATATGGTGTGCGCCTCGAGTGCTGGAGGTCCCGGGTTCAAGCCCCGGTGAGGACCAGGATTTTTTTTTTCACGTGGATGTCTAGTAATAGCATTTCCCCTGGTCTCTGGGTAGTGAGATCGGACGCCCGTGTGTATTGTTGGGCACGTAAAATATCCCTTGGCAGTTGGAAATCGAAAAAGAGTAGCCTAACGGCGCTGCCCGGGCAAGATTTCGAGTTAAAAATCTACCCAAAGTATTTCAGGATACTTGCCGGAGCTACGGAGTTCGTGCACTGAGCTGAGTTTCTCCAGACTCAGGTTTGAGTTAGGAGAAGAACTGAGCACTTATGGGTTACACCCGTGTGCCGTGATGTTGATCCATCGACTAAACTAAACTAAACTAAACTAAGTGTATGCAGGCCTTGACTGTGCCAGACGAGGTTATCTCCTGCTCACTTCGCCTATTAATCTGTCACCTCTCTTATTGCTATCACCTAGGACCTATGCCATAGCCACCAGTCAAACCACTCAGCTTTTTTGTTCACCCTTTTACAGGGGGCTGAGTGGTGTCGAGGTATTGTGTCCGCCTCGAGTGCTGGAATGTCTAGGGTTCAAGTCCCGGTGAGGGCCGGGATTTGTTCACGTGGACTTCTAGTAACAAAATTGCCCCTGGTCTCTTGGCAGTGAGATCGAACGCCCGTGTGTGTATTGTTGCGTACGTTAAAAACTCCCTTGCCGTTTGGAAATCGAAAAAGAGTAGTCTAGCGGTACTGCCGCCGGCTTCCTGGCCTAGAGGTTAGCAACTTTTCTCTGTAATCTCGTAAGTAGTAAGGAAGGGTGGAAACGATTCGCATTGAGTAATGAGCAATGAGATATATCTCATGTCTCATTCTAGTCTCATGTCTCTTGGTGGGGGTCTATGCCTCATGTCTCGTGGTGGGTGGGTTGTGGTCTGCCTCATGCCTTCCAGCTCCTTCCTGTTTTTTTAAGTGTCAGATGTCGTTTTTAATCAGAGCATCGGGGTTAACAATGGAAAGATCAATTGAACTAGGTGGGCAGGTTAAGTGAAGATGAGCGCGATAACTATGGCGCCAGGTTTGCTAATTGATTCAGAAGATGTCAGCCGGTGTAATGCATTAATTAGCTTCCCGTTTGTATAGACGCTTGCATAATCGATTGGTGTGCTCAGGCTGATACGGGTTGATGTATTTGTATCTTTGGTAAGATCGGCGAACATCTGTGAGCAAAAAGTCGATATTGTCCGTACCAGAAATAATGTGGTTTGTAAATTACACCTGTCGGCGATAGGTGGCGTTTTTAATCAGTTCATCGGTATATGTAAACAATGATAAATGAATTGAGACACGGGGCTAGTTGGTACCACAGTCGCATTGCAGATGGTGCGATAACCAATTCGGTAGAGTGTGTCTGGGTATCGCCAATGTGTAAGTGGGGTGTCTAATGGGTTAAGTTGGTACCATAGACCCTCTCATTTGGAGGTGTCAGGTTCGAATCCTACCGTGTGGTGGGGTAGTGTGGCAGTGGGCGAGTGTGTAACGGAGCTAAGTGGTATCATTTACTGTTCGAAGCACGCTGCTGGTCGATAACGGTGTCCACCCTAGACGGGGACTTTTTAAATGTCTACTAAGGGGCGGTGAGGGCTTAGCGGTGAGAAGTAGTTGGTCATGGGGGCTGTGGTGGGATATCAATGTGTAACTGGGGTGTCTAGTTGCTGCCATAGCGCTTGACGGGTTCGAGTCCTACGGTGTGGTGGAGTAGTGTAGTAGTAGTCGAGTGTGTAACGGAGCTAAATGGTATCATTGGCGGTTCGAATCACACCCCTGGTCGCTAACTATAGCCAACATAGACCCCGGTGGTTCGAATCCAGCGGTATCGCTTTGCTTTTTTCTCAAAAAACCTAAGTTCCACAGCCAGCAGATTCAGCGTGACTGCTCATTGTCTTCACATTCATACAAAAGTACAGGTTCAACACTCTTTTTCTCGTAGCAATTGCCATCTTTTTACTGGTCAATACGTTTTTCAGCTTGCAAAAGGTTATCTTCGCCACGGCGATTCTTGTGCTAATCTCTTCAAGGCATCTCCCATCAGTTGTTATGAATGTTCCGAGATACTTGTATCTATCTACTCACTTGTTTCAGAATATTCCCATTTACATGTATATTACATCGTGGTATTTCGTTCTTCATAGTGACAATCATAACCCGTGTCGTTTTATAATTTAATTCTAACCCTAGTTGTTCACCGGGTGCAACAACCGCCTCTACTAAATATTGCAGATTCTGCGCAGTGTCTGTTGATTACATAAATTATATGAAGGCAGTTCACAAGTTAAATTAGATGAAGACATTTTATTACAGAAATTAAATGAAGACATTTGACTAGAAATATTTAATAAAACGACGAAAAAACGGAGATCTACCGGCGTGAGAAAAGCTTATAAGTATGTTAATGTCAGTTCCTGTGAACATATTTAGCAGAAGCATTCTGCATAGTATATGCATATTTAGCTTTAAGGTGAAATCAATACTGCTGTACCGATCGGAAACAAGAAAAACGAATAAAACAACTACTAATAAACAACAAACATTCATTAACGGGTGCCCACGTAGTTCATCCTTGGCGTTCATGTCTCATTCAACAATTAGTATAATGCCTGAAGTCAAATTTGCGGCTTCAAAATATGTGTTCATAGCATATTTATATATGAAGATATATATTCAAGGTGATTTTAAAGGACAAATTTCCTCATGTCACACGCTGCAAAAGACATATTTCGCTCAAACTTAAACATTAAGAGTGGAAAAGAGTATGTTGTAGATACTGTTTTTTCCTTTGTTTCTAGTGGGACTTGGTAATTTGTTGTTCTATCTGGGCATGGTATGTATATTTTCACCACATCTTCACTGATGTTTTTCATCTTGTCTGCTCATTGCCCACGCTTCACAGTCATACAAAAGTACAGATTCTATGAAAGACAGAGACAATTTGCAGCTATTATTAAACAAAATGACAAATCGGAGGTCAGCTAATATGTACGTATTTGTAAATAAGGATACACAGCGATGTCTATTATATAACGATAACAAAGGTATTTAGTTGTAGAAAACTACCGTGCCTCCCAGGCAAACGGCGGTAGGCTAGTGACTATGTTTAGATTAGCTGTGATGGCACCAGCTGGAGATATTAATCAGCTACCTGGTACCCAGTGAAGATGACACGATAAACGAGGCGGTATAGGCCGCGTGGCCCTGAACAAAACCAACAATGAAACAAAAATGGTAATGAAACGTTGCGTCGCCGCGAAGCATTATTTTAGAAACCAAAGATTACAATCGATCTGAGAGGGTAATAATAGACAGTCTAAGCCTACCAGAAAGAGGTGTCTAATACACTGGGTACCAACGACAGACAGCTGGTCAAGAAGAAGCAATACACAGTATATAAAGTTAGGACTAAATAAACCGTAGTTTAAAGAATTCAAGTACATTATTACAAGTTAAATTACATAATAAAATAAATACAGTGATATGTATAAAATTATAAAAAACAAAAAAGAAGAAAACACCAGTGTTACATTAGCAAATAAGTGAAAAACACAACGGTATGAATACGTTGGTGTATTAGATACATACAAATGGTACACACAACATGCCATTATGTCAGCGTGACCGCTATCTGTTATATATTGCGACCAAAATACACCGATCGCCCCTCACGTCAGCGTAACAGACTAACACTTAAACCAAGCGCCCGATATCTGTTCTATATTGTTGCCAACAATTATGTGCATGCCGCCATCTTTTGATGTGAGTTTGATTGATGAAGCCTGTCAGGAAACAACCATAGATACATAGTAAAAGTGTCGTGAGAATACAAATCCAAGCGTATTGAATCTCGGTGTTTCGTTATTCACGTAACGTTTCCTGTTTCCTGCTCCAGTCTATTGTTGTAAAATCTTACCAAAGCGGACACTGTGGACCAAATCTACAT
Organism: Cepaea nemoralis; assembly: GCA_014155875.1. Classification (NCBI taxonomy): domain Eukaryota; kingdom Metazoa; phylum Mollusca; class Gastropoda; order Stylommatophora; family Helicidae; genus Cepaea; species Cepaea nemoralis. The sequence goes on from JACEFZ010007418.1 coordinate 47,118, forward strand.
GAATGAAGTAGGATAGATGCGGTTGTCATATGTGTCTTATAGGGCTTGGTCATTGGTTTTTTAAAACTTATCGATGGAAGAGAAGGACCCTTACACTACAAACAGAATAAACATTTACATTAATAATACCCATAACAAACACATGACCATCTACACTGGCTGTGACAAAAGTGACAGTCTGCTTAGAGAAAACAGCGAATTTTCAACGAAAACATAGTCTGTGTGTTATCTCCTTGGAAACGTAAATCTGGTTATATTTAAATCACCCTATGCATTCATGTCCCCCATGAAAACTAATGTAATGTCTGAAGAAGTCAAATTTTGAGGCTTCAAAATATGTTTTCGTAGTATATGTATATATGAATATATATACATGTGTTTTCTAACAACAAATGTCCGCATGTCGCGCAGTAGTATATAGGGAATTAGAAAGAGTACACTTCCCCACAGACCCCGCGGTGGGGCCGAATCGCCCCCTAAGGGGGTCAAATAAGGGTCCGAACCGATGCGCGCCCCCCTAAGGGTCCGACCCCCCTAAGGGCTCGAACAGAGGGTCCGAACCGACCCCAGCAAGAGAGGCTCGGTCTGACTCGATACCCAGACATATTATTTTGGAATTAAAGCTGTATGAGATATAGGGGTACGCACCATGAACACGTGTCGGTGGCTACTGTTGGGGACGACGCGCCAGTGTGAGAGGCGGTGTAGGGGGGAATTCTGTCGGAAGCATAACGCGCATCTCAAGAAGGGGGGATTCACAGTCGCCTGTACGAGCTGCGGCATCGGGGTGAAAACCACCCTAGCCCTCTGCCGGCCGTGCGGAGCCAACATTAAATACCACAAACTGCGATACCAACAGGAGGGTCCGTTTCTCTGTGAATGGAGGCGCCTGAAAAGAATAAATATTTAAATTCCCGCAAAAGAAATTTTCATTTAGAGAGAAGTGGAGTGTTGCCGGTACGAGTCCAGCAGTAATCATGGGCACCGTAAATCAGTTGAAAAATCAAGCTCGCCAGTATGGGATGCCATACAGTCACCGCAGCAAGGTCGTCCTTGCCCGGGAGATAGCTCAGGCGAGAGACGCAGTCCGCGCCACCCGACTCGAGCGGGCCGCCACCACCGGGCGGTATCCAGCTCTTCGGGGGTTAGTCCAGGACGCAGCGCAGCACTCGCGGGAGGCTGCGCGGTTGGAAGACGAGGTCACCGCCGCCCTGCGAGCGCGTAAATACGCCGCCAGGGCCCGAGCGCACCCGTTACAACGCTTCGCTGTGTTAGACGCCAATTCAAAAAGGCGCCACTGGCGCTATCTACACCCGGAGCCACTAGCTCGACTCATCACCCAGCGCGGTCCCCAACTCCTAGAGGAGGTAACCCCCAAGGATAGGGAAGAGCGGGGGAGGCGAACAATCACATGGAAGCTCTTCCGAGGGCTAGACGGTCCGATCGTAGAGAGGCTCCTGCCCCACCTCGAGGCATTGAGGTCAGCCTTCTATCTGCGGTACGCCTACACTTACCGAATCCGAAACATCGAAAACGGAGACGTCATGTTGTACCACAAAACCCTACGCGGGTCCCGCGATTTGATGCAAGACACTGCAACAGCCACAGAGTGGTTGGCAGATCGTGATCGCCCCAGCACCAAGTGGGTCTTTGTAAGTTGGGTGCAAGTCGAAGTGAAGGCGATCCTCACTCCCCAGGTTCTGTTAGGGGAAGGGCGACTGCCGGACTGGCTGCGGTACAAGCAGGGGCTGTACGCGTTGGACACATACGACGACAACCTCTGTCTGTTCCGATGTCTAGCTGTCCACAACGGCGCGAGGCCACAACGTTGCACCGCCGAAGCCAGGAAGCTGGCGCGAAAGGTGTGTGGCACCGACACCCCAGACAAGCCAGGCCTGGATTCGTTAAAAGTGTTTGAGGAGAAGTTAAAATTAGGGATCCGCGTCTACGAGCCAACCGAAGAGGGGGTATGGCGGTTGGTAAGGCGGCCTGCGAACTACGATCGCGTCGGCACCAAGCCGATGACGATCGGGGTTTATGAAAATCACGCCTTCCTGATAACTGACCTGCCAAAGCTAGCGAAGCTCTTTCAGTGCCAGCATTGCAATCAGCGCTTCACCCAGGCCTGTAATCTCCAGCGCCACGCTGACCACTGCAGCAGAGGGGAAACCAAGATTCTCTGTCCAGGGAAGGAGGTGGAGCGGCCGCAGTCGGCATACGAGAAAGTTTTCTACCCCCAAAACAACGCCAGCCGCAGCTCCATCCTATGGTTAGAGCACATGGCCGAACAATTAGGGCGCCACATCCACCACGCATACTGCGGGCACGGGGGAGAGCGGTGGATCGTTGACGGTTTGGTGGATGGTTACGACCCCACCACCCACACGGTGTACCAATATCACGGCTGCTACTGGCATGGGTGTCCCACCCACAGTGACGCCCCCAACGCCGACGCGCTGTATCAGAAAACCCTCCGCCGCGGAGAGAAAATACAGGCCTCTGGCTACAATCTGGTGGTAGTGTGGGAGTGTGAGCGACCGCCTCTGTCTCGCGCCCCAATGCCTCAGGTGCAGACGGTGGTCTACCCTCATGCGATCTTTTATGACTTCGAGGCCTGGCACGACAAAGCTCAAGCCCAGCGTCCCACCCCCGACCTCACTTATGAGAGCCATCAGATTGCGATATCTGTTTCGGTGGGGGACACCGTAGAGGAGCAGCCGACCCACCTGAGCAACGCAGACCCAAAAGCCTTGATAGCCGAATTCATGGCAGACCTGCGTCGGCGAGCAACCGCGATACGAGCCGAGATGGAAGCGCGTTACCTCCCGGAAGACCTGGATAAGCTGCAGCCACAACTGCAGAAGAAAATGCGTGAGTGGTGTGGGCAAGTCCCTGTGTTGGGCTTCAACTCAGGTCGGTACGACCTAAACCTAATCAAGGAACACTTCGTAGCGGAGCTAGCAGGCACCTGCCGGAAGATCAACGTGGCCGCCCAAGGGACAAAGACAATGTTCCTCGTCACACCCGAGTTCAAGTTCCTTGATATTCTCAACTACCTGGCCCCCGGCACCACGTACGATGCATGGGTGCGTGCCTATGGCTGCACAGCAACCAAGTCGTGGCTGCCGTATGAATGGCTCGACACACCTGAGAAGCTGAACTACCCAGGTCTGCCCGACTACCCCGCAGTGGTATTCCAGCCTAAAGGGTGGATACTGTGCTCACGCTGGAGGAGTGGAGGAGTTGCAAGCGTCTCTTCAAAGAAAAAGGAATGACCACGTTTGCCGACTGGTTGAGGTACTACAACAACCTCGACGTCGGTCCAGGCATCGAGGCCTTAGGGAAGATGAAGGCCTTCTACGGAGAGCGGGGAATCGACATATTCAAAGACGCAGTGCAGCCTCCCTGGGGTGTCCCTACAATACCTCCTCAGGGGCACCAAGGCTGGTGAGCTGTATGCCCCAGGAGAGGAGGCCTATCCACTCCTAAAGGCAGCAGTGACGGGAGGGCCGTCGCTAGTCTTCACCCGGTACCATGAAGCGGGGGTCACCAGAATTCGGTCACATCAATACCCAAAGGGGAAGCTGTGCAGGACCGCAAAAGGGTACGACGCTAACGCGCTCTACCTCAGCACCATGGCTATGGACATGCCAGTGCGGGAAAGAGCGAGTGCTCCACGCAGAAAACCCCCAAGAGGTAGCCCCCAAGGTTGCGCAGCAGGTGTTAAAAGGCCAGCTGTTTGGATTTGTCAAGTGTAAAATCTCCACCCCCAAAGCCTTGTGGCCAAAGTTCGAAGAAATGGCACCCCTCTTTATGAACCAGGCAGTACCGGAGGCCTTAGTAGCACCGGAGATGTTGGAATACCTGAAACGCACCGGCCGCCAGCGGTCGGGGTGTAAGAAACTGCTGGGCCTCCTTGAGGCCGACGGAATCTTGCTGTACACCCCGCTGTTGAAATGGTATCTAGAACACGGACTCGAGCTGGAGGCGGTCTATACAGTCATCCAGTATGAGCCAAAGAAGCTCTTCACGTGGTTTGTTGAGCAAGTAACCGAAGCGCGCCGCCTCGGGGATGTGGACAAAGCGAAGGCGATGCTGGCCGAGGCTATGAAGCTTCTAGGCAATTCAGCATACGGAAAGCTCATCGAGGCACTCGAGCGCCACACCAACACCAGCTACACCCGAGACGAAAAAACAGTGGATCAGGCACTACGTTCCGCCTGGTTTGACGACCTCACAGAGATAGGCGACGCATACGAGATCAAATCGCGTAAGCCCCGTGTGATCATCAAGCGTCCTTTCCAGGTAGGCATCGCCGTGTATCAACTGGCCAAGCTCCGCATCTTAGAATTCTACCACGACTTCCTTGACCGGTTCGTGGATCGCAGGGACTATGAGGTCATGCAGATGGACACCGACAGCCTGTACATCGCGCTGAGCACCCTCAACCTCGAGGAGGCGGTAAAGCCTGAGATGAAAGAGGAGTTCAACCGTGTGAAGAGGGAGTGGCTTGCCTGGGACAAATGGAGCGGGCGAACACCCGGCATCTTCAAGACCGAGTTTGAGGGGAGTCGAGGCATCGCTCTCTGCAGCAAATGCTACATCTTCGACGGGGACGTGAACACGAAGTTCTCGTGCAAGGGGGTGGGAAAAAGGCAGAACACCATGACCTGGGGGAGATACAAAGCCACCTTAGAGGGGTCCGTAGATAGAGTGGAGAACCGAGGGATGCGCATGCATAACGGGCAGATGGCCAGCTACCAACAAGGCAAGCTGGGCCTCAGCGCGTATTATGACAAACGGTATGTCTTACCCGACGGTATCCACACGCAGCCCCTCGAGTACCGCAAGGACGCCGCGGAGTGAGCCCTCACTGTTTAGGGAGGATCCGATCAGGAGGCATTTGGGTGTCGGGAGGAACAATCATCAGCTCTTCGCGAACGAAGCCCCGAGCTGGCCCATCCTCCAGGTAGTACAGCGCAGGCCGCCCATCCTGACAGACAGTTTTACGAATCTCGTGTACTGTCAGTGACCACGAAGGATCAGTCGCCCGGCGCCGGCCACCTTCAAGCTCATGCTCCCCAGGCGAGCTTGCATACAGATACCGAACTAGAGCCTCAGACGGAATCACAGGCTCCTTGAGGCCGATAGTACGGTGAGCAGGAGCGGCCGGTGAATGGGATACAGAAGTGTCCTTAATGGCATCAACCGGCTTCCGACCCGTCAAACGAGTCACCTCACCGTTAAGAGCCGCGACCACCTGAGGAAGAGCCTGAACCCATTCAGCTGAACGTTCAGAGGACCCTCGAGCCGCCAGTAGTAACTCTTGGGCGTACTGGGCACCGAACAGTCTCTCCGCCAGAGTGCGATTGAACCTCTCGACGATCGCCTGCTGCCGGTGATTCCCAGCTTCTCCACGCCGTATCTGTGTCTTATGCTTTGCTGCCAGCTGGCTCACAGCACCCATAAACTCACGCCCCGGGTCAATCTGCAGAAGCTGTGGCCATTTGAGTGGCCCGCGTTTGTAAATTCGCTCTAGGGCCAAAGCCACCCCTTCACTGCTCTTGTCTGTCAAAGCCTCTGCTTCCTTAAACCGTGAGGCAACATCCACAACTGTCAAGGCATACTTAAATGTCTTACGACCAACCCGGTCATGTGGTAGGTAGAGCAAGTCAGCCTGATGGACGGCATTCGGTCTATCTTCATCAATAGATGGCCGCGGAATGTAACGAGGAGCGGGTAAATAGATCTGAAAAATAGCTTGCTTCTTGAGCCAGTCTCGGGCAACATCCTCCGAAACATTAGCTGCAGCAGCTAGCTTCTTAATGGCCGCCAAGCCTTTCCAGTAGCCCTGAGGGCTGTAGTAGATATCCTCCAGATCTTTCATTTTGGTAGCAGCGGCCAATCTCTAAAGCAACTTATAAGCAACAATACCAGTCGCTGCCAGCCCAAGAACGATAAAAGTGATCTCGCGGTCTTTCTGCGGCTCGGATGGCACATAGAAATCCGACAGGCGAGGTTCAGGCTCGAGGGGCTCGACACGTTTGCCAGAGATCAGGCTGTATTCCCGCATGGCCTGGTCGACATCCTGGAAAGAGTGAACGGCGTGGCCTTCGCGCTGTAGCTCATCGTTGAGCCAGTCCAGCCGCGCGGTTCTCTTTCTCATTCACCCAGCCTGGGCCGCCTGTACCCGCTCGACAGCCTCATCGTGCCGCCTCATTTCTTCATGGGCGTCCGCATGCCCTAGCTTGGAAAAGAGGTAGTTGCCCCCCGTAAACGCGAGGGCATTGACAACAGCGCCCCCTATCATCATTGCGACAGAGGCCATAGCTAGCGGGGTTGATACTGTAAGGGCTTATGCAATATATCAGCGGGGATCAAGCCCTCTTTGATAAGCAAATCTCGGAGTGCTAAGGCGATGGACGTGTCTAAAACCATCATCCCAATGTCATACATATCAGCGTCTAGCTTGGGCAAGGTTGCCCCTTTGAAAATCACCTTGGTCAGTTTTGCGGTGCCTACCGTAAGCGCGGCCACCACAGCGCCGTGGTAAACGGCGTTAACAATAGCTTTCCCGTCAACGCCTGCCATTATTCCATATAAAATGGATCTCTATTCTTTAATATGTTAGTCTCCGGTCGCTTGGAGGGCGCAGGCGGGGCAGGTGCTTTAGTCCGCCGCATTTTCTGCCTAATTACTCCGACGACAACGACAACGCCAGCCACTCCGATAATCCAGGGAGTCCAGCCACGGTAATCAACTGGCACCATTGGAAACAGCGGTGGTGGGGCCTGCTCATGCTCGGGGGCTAACTTTCGTTTCTTCTCACGAACAGCCTGCTGCAGAGCTAGAGACAGCCTCTCTGCTTCACGACTCTTTCGAGCAGCAGCTCCTCTCTTCCCAGCCGCAACTTTCCTGGGGTCCTTCGTCACTAGTTTCTCCTGTGGAGCAATTTCGGGGGTCTCCTCCTCCATCTTGTTCTTGCTTAGGACAGATATGTCCAAAATGGCAGTGCCTAAAAGTTGCTAGCGCGACAGTTGCAGGTGCTAAGCACATACCGAACTTATGGTAGAGTTCACATGTAACTGTGTTTAGCGCATGCCCTAGAAACGGGTCGGCCTCCAGGTCTGTCACCAAAGCTTGATTATCAGCAATGGGGAGGAACATACTTGCCACTTGTGCGTACATCTGTAGCATAGCCGTGCCTAGGGTCTTTGTTATTGCAGCTCCAAGCCTCGCCTCATGCCTCGCATATAGCTTCTCAATTTCTTGATCAGGCAAGGCCTCAACCTGTTCCACTGTAAGTTTGGAGTACTTACCTCCTATGTACTGCCCGGCACGTCCCCCAGCCGCAAGTGCTGCCAACCTTTCACGATGCAACGCATGTCCGGACTGTGGTGTTGTGGCAGGTGGTGATGCATGTCCGGACTGTGGTGTTGTTGTAGGTTCCGGAGCAGACTCTACCGGCTTTGCCTCTTCACGTAACAGCTGGTCGAGTATGGTGTCACAATCCATCACAGCGTTTGCAAATACCCAACGTCTAACTCTAATATAGGAATGCACAGCCCATCCAAGCACACAACATGTGCATATAAGTTGTAATACAACTAAGGCTGTTACGGAGTAACAAAGCACTGCTTCATACATGCTTAGCTGATGCTTAACATATGCTTAGCTGATGCTTAACATATGCTTAACATATGCTTAGCTGATGCTTAACATATGCTTAGTATCTAACAAACCTCACCAGCTTTGAGCACTTTATAAGAAAATGGGAACTTGGTCCTCAGTACCAGCTTTGAGAACTCATTAGCTTCGAGTTGCTTTCGCACCCCATCACGTTCCTCCCTAGAGTGGATGATGTAGTTCTCATCCAGGCAGTCTTCAAAGCTATCCTTATCCTTGGAATGGAAGAGCGCCACCCACTGTGTCTGCGCTCTGAGGCCTTTCGCAACGGCGTTGTACTTCTGGGTTTGAACCCACAGACTTTGCTGGGCATGTCGCCCGCTAAAAGCTAGATAAGTCAACATAGTCCGCTTCTGCGCAATAGCGTCCTCTGCGCTGCAGTCATCAATGATGTATAACGTCGGCGTCCCCTGAAACATTTTATAGAAGGCCTCTAGCCATTTGAGCAGCCGATCACCGGGGTCAAATATGAAGACCTCGGGATCTGACCACACCCACGGCCGGGCCCGGTATGTTTCATTGTATCGTACCGAAGGGCAAGCAATTACAATATGCTCGAAAACGCCCCTGTACGGACCTTCCAGGAGGTTGAGAATGAATTCTGTTTTACCACACGATGTGGGGCCCGTGATGATGGCCGAGTGTGGCTTAAGTGGGAACTCCATTAATAAACAGCACTAACGAATCTCCCGGTGTCGATGTTCAGCTGTCCGTCCATAACCAAATAAACGTAGCAGTACAGGGGCCCCGCCGGTTCGGCCTCTTTCGTGATCTGGAGAGTGATGCCCTCAGAGCCGTTCTCTACACGCCGGCCGCTGCCGTGAAGATGGTCATCGTCAGGAGGTCCGGAAGTCCAGCCACAAGCAGAATTTTGTCGTCAAGTACTCGCCTAGACTGACATCGAACAATCCTAGCTCTTTGGCGACTGCGCTTGTCTCAGGGTGCCTTTTGAGGCCACCAGCGAAGAATTTCCTCGCTTCGTCCCAGAGCTGGTGTGGTGCTAAGCCGTGCGCAAATAGTTGATTGGCTTGTCCTTCTACGATGACTTCAACTTTGGTGATCTGTGGGTTGTAAAACAACTCTGGTTGGCGTGCAAAATCCTTTTGGTTGGTGGGATCTTCCCATAATAGGAGAATGCCTTTCAAAGACTTACAGGGTGTGTTCAGATTGATGTTCCATATCGAGTCCTCCTTTTTCTGAGGGATCCGTCTATGTCGTAGGACCCGCTCGTATAACACCACCATACGGCTCTCATACATGCTCCGAATTAGCCGGGCCAACGTGGGTTCAGTGACTACTTCGTACTCGAGACAGATGTTTTCTAGGGAGTATGAGGAGTTGCCGGCATCTTTACCAGTTGCGCGAATCACGCGGGAAGCGTCGTTAAAGGTCAACTCAATCTCCAGCCGATCACTAAGAGCAGATTGGTAGAAGGGCGCATGCGTTTCAAGCAGCTCAAAGTCTAGTGGTATGTAGTACCTGTTTTTGAAGGCCTTCGCGATGGCCACGTCTCTCGCATTGGCGGCGGGCAGAACAACAGCATCCGCTGCGCCAACACGCGCCTTGGTCACATTCATACCGGTGCTTGTATCGATGCCTTGATACACAGCGCTCGCCCGCTCCGATTGGACTCTTCCAAAGATCCAGGTAGACGTTGTAGACATCACTGTCCACAAGAGAGAAGACTTCATTGCCAGAGAGCCTGACGGTCAGCTTTTGAACCAGCGCTCGGCCGAGGTTCTGGACCACGAACCGGTTGACATCAGGGGAGCTGAGGTCGACATTGAATGCCAGCCGCACCTGACCCAGGCACGATAACATCGTGTGCACCGAGATTGGGAAAACGAACTAGTAACTGCTGCTTCGGGCCGATCGTAGAAGGATTGTTGGTCACGATTATCGTTTGCCGCAATCCTTTCACACCGAGCGGCTCCCGGAGACGGCGGTAAGGGTTAAGCTTACGACCATATGCACTTGAAGACATGGCTAGTTGTTTATTGCTTTGTAGCAATATCTAATATGGATAGAGTTGAGCTGACTGATTTTGGTGGTGAAGAGGGGAGGCCTGAAACGGGCGAGGAAGAAGAGACAGGCTTCATCGACGACGATTTTGATGTCGATAATCCCCGCATTGTTAATACCGAGTGGCCGTCACAGGGGGAGACGTCACAGGGGGAGACGTCACAGGGGGAGCGCAACTTATTCATAGAACTAGAAAACAGCGCTATTAAGGACTATTTTAAAAGGGTGGAGAAGATGTGGGGTATCAAACCTATAACTGGTATAGATTATACAAAAATTAGTTTGGGTCGCCGGAATGCTCTCTATGTTAACCACCAAAGGATTACACAGTATGATAATGGCATGCCGTTAGCTGTGAATAACCTCAGAGTGAGTACCAGAGAGGTATTGGGGTTTGTGGACAAAATACCACCAAAGGTTGTCACCATCCTTGAGGAGACTGCTAGTGATCTGGCGGAGGAAGAAGCTGCTCTAAGTGGTGCAGATATTCAGGCTGTCCCACAAATAGCTTCAAATGTTGGCAATATCTTAGAACGGGCTATGTCGAGTCCGGAAGTGCAGCGGGTTTTAGAAACCTCACACGTAGACCAATACCTGGGAGAGAAAGGCTTACCTCCAGTGAGAGAACTCCGGGGGCTCATGGCGCTTGACAAAGCGGTGACAACGATTAAAGGTAAACTCACAAACTATCTGGTTATTCTCGACCAGCAAGATAAAGAGATCGCCATAAGGCGGCGGAAAATGTTGATAGCACCCAATGAGGAGAGTAGGGACTTTCAAGAGCAAAAGATTGCCGATATTGAAGAAGCTAAGAAGAGGCTTTTAATAGAGGTCGCTGAGTTACACGAAGACTTACGCACCCAATTCAGTCGGATCCGTGAAACCATTCATCGGGTGGTCAATGAAGACACCACACTGGGTGCGAGGCTGCGGACTCTGTTCCGAGAGCAGGGCATCACCATAGCGAGCATTCTCACCGCGATCGGCCTCTTAATTTCCACTATCACCCTAGCCATTACTGGTGGTGGTGTCCTACCCCACCGCCTGGCCCTACCCCACCGCCTGGCCCACCACCTATCCCACCACCTGGCCCGCCACCTGGCCCTGGGGCTAAGGAATGGATTCGGCAGAAACTGAAAGACCTAGCGAGCCTTCTAGCCAGGCTAGCTGGTAAGGCTGCGGAGGCACTCCCAGGAATCATAGGCGGTATTATCTCCTGGCTTCTTAACTTCTTGAGTAAGGGTGTGGGATGGCTGGCTGGAAATCTCTGGGCATTAGTGGTTGCACTCGGTGGCTTGCTGCTGCTGGCTATCAGAGAGCGGCTAATTGCGGTGAACTAACCATAGGGCCACTAGACCGACTGCGACACCCCCAGCAATGAGTGCTATCTTTTCATTTTGATGCTGCAGCCCAGCTGCCTTATCAGCTATGCTAGTGGTCGGCTGCGCTGGCTGAGCAATGCTGGGCAGCTCTACCGTCGGCTGTGCAATGCTGGACAGGTCTGGGGCATTAATGGTTGTATTCAGGCCACGCTTTAGGCCTGGCTCTGCGATGACGATCATGTTGTTATATCCAACTATCTGGCCAATGCGAAGCAGCATGTCGCTGGGGGCCATATACAACCCCGTTCCAAAGACATAATTAACTTCTGAGCTCGCGTTTTGTAGCACATCCTGATATCTTTTGATGGCCGCCGCGAGATCGACGGGCGCAGAGATGGCGTCTTCTACTAATACCAGGAATTGCTTCTGGGCATCAAACGCCGTTCCGGTTCCCAGAATTCGTGTTCTAGTCTGAGCCTGGGCCCCTAAGATGGCCCACACATAGGTTCGAATGCTGTCATTTATTCGCTCAACACCGGGGCGTGTGAAGCCCTGTGACTTGTTAAGAATGAAAGCCTGCCAGCCAGAATCAGCGTGAATATCGTCTTGCGAGATATAATCTATGTGTAGTATGTCATTTGTGGTTTGTTGTGTGAATGAATGGCGCTTTGGGTCATATACACCATCATGTCCATCAGGCAGGACGCGATAACCAGTGTTCGTCCAGTAAATGTATACACTCCCCAACCCGTTATTCCTCCCGAGCCGTCTCCAGTTATCATTCTGGGGAATTCCAAATTCCGCGCATATACGCTGATAGGCTCTTACATCGTAGGGATTTTCAAAGGCGTTCCAACCCTGGTCTTGTGGTAGAGCCACACGCATCTCTTTGAGGATTCGGCGAATCTGGTAGTAGACATGGAATATGAAGACGGCTCGCGTTAGTGGGTCAGGGCCGGACAGATGCTCCTGCGCGGACACCCCACACCCCGCCGTGGCACACCATACTGCGAAGTTGAGTTGGTTTTGCCAGAATTGCATCGGATTGCTGTACCAGGCTTGCACGATCTGGTCTGACTCCACGTATGGCAACCGGTATTTTTCAAACATGTTGGGGAACTGTGTCGGAAAGGCTCCTTGGAGGTTGACCTGTATGTCCACCTTTGTGAGATCCTTTATTTGTGCAAACGGGTATACCCCACCCGCCGGGTATTTGGCGTCCTTATTGAACTCGTAAGCAGTCATTATTATTAGCTGTGCTAATATGTTTTTCACACTTAGCAACGTCCAACATGGGGAACCCATCCCCCTCAACCCGGTCCTAGACAATCGCGATGGTGACCTAGAGGTGGCTATCGTGGAATTGTTGTTCTACCCCGCGTGGGTTAATATTTCCGAGAAGCTGAAAAACAATTGGTTCAAACTTGGTGACGAGAATGTTGTTATCCCCGACGGGTATTATGATGTCTGTGCTCTCAACAAGCAATTCTTTGAGCCACGGAAGCTCTCTCTTTCTCTCAACCCCGCAACTGGCCTTGTAAGTCTCGGTGGTATAAAATCGGGGGTGGTCTTAGGGTTCGGAGGGCTAGGTGGGGTTCTTGGGTTCGGCATAGACTACAGAAGTGAGCTGTTCAATGAGGTGTTTACATTCTATGCGGCGAAGTTTCCTAACCGTATCATATATAAGGAGTTGTACATTCATCTCGAGGGCCTATCATCATATGAAAACCGTCATAATTCGCTTCCCTCCACACTCCTCCGGGCTGTACCTGTTAAAAAAGAGGAATGTAATCAAGGAAGACATGAGCTTTTCTCTATGCCTCATTATAAAAAGCTGGAAACTGGAACTGTAGGGGGTATAAGACTTTCAGTCCGAGATGAAAAGGGTGACGACGTGCCACTGGCATATCTAAGTTGTGTACTCCACATCGGACATGGCTGCTCCGTTGGGAATTTACCGTCCTTATTGAACTCGTAAATTATCAGGCATGCTAAAATGTACATCACATTAACCAACATTCAGCATGGGGAACCCATCCACCTCAACCCGGTCATAGACAATCGCGATGGTGACCTTGAGGTAGCTATTGTGGAATTATTGTTCTATCCAGCGTGGGTTAATATTTCCCATGAGCTGGTCAATAATAACTTCCAGGTGGGGGGTAAACAGATTGTTATCCCCGATGGGTACTACTACGTATGTACCCTCAACGAGCAATTCTTTGAGCCTCGCAAGTTTTCTCTGACACTGAACCCCGCAACTGGTCTTGTAAGCCTCGATGGTATATATGACGCCGATATATTGGGAATAGGCTTATCCTACACTCTTTGGGGTTCTGAGTGGGAATTGTATGATACTGGGATGGTTGGAAAAAAGTTTCCCAGACTCCTCTTATATAAGGAGTTGTACATTCATCTCGAGGGTCTATCATCTTATGAGAACCGTCATAATTCGCTTCCCTCCACACTCCTTAGGGTTGTGACCGTTAAAAATGTGGAATGTAATCAAGGGAGACACGAGGTTTTCTCTGTGCCTCGTTATAAGAAGTTGGAGACTGGAACTTTCGGTCCGTGATGAACAAGGCAAAGCTGTGCCACTGGCATATCTAAGTTGTGAAATCCACATCAGAAAACACAATGCCTGATTCAGAAGGTCCAGGAAGGCATCGCCCAAGAGCATGCTCTACCCTAACCTTTGCTGATTTGGCCGACACTATTGGGTGGCGGGAGCCGGGTCATAACTACAAGATCTATGGCCTCCAGCTCACTCCCCAGGGGGTCTATGCTCGTGCTGCCATAGACCATCCCGACGACGATGACACTGGGATCTGCAGCTTGAGCTTCGCACGGGATATACTCACCTCGAGCCCAATGGGATACTTATTAGGTTAACCAACATGGGCAAGGTGTTTGTGAGTTATCAGGCCTGCAGGACAGTCACACGCCCCAACAAGTCTCCTGTTGTGACCTACCAGTCATTTCTGAAAATGCAGTGCGCCAGGGTTCTCTTCTATGCCGTATCGGTGACTGAGGCTAAAGCTCAGGGGACTAAATATTGCCTGAAGGCCGTTACAGAGTGTAAAGCTGACCTTGATATGCTAGGTAAGCCTCCTAAGGAGTCAACCATCTATCTCGAGTTAGCTATTGGGGCTGTGGCGCAGACTGAGTTTGCCCCAGTCCTTCCTGGGGTCTCTATTAAATGGAGTGCGTCATCACCCCCCAGGCATGTTGCTCTCGTCATTACTTCCGCGGCCGACGGGACATGGGCGGCCCGGGCAACAGAGACGGACATTATAGTAGAGCTCGGTGGGGTTGCGGTGGATGAAATCATTTTTACTAGCGTTACTGCTTTTGTCCGGCTTTTGTTCACTACAGGGCCGATTAGCACCGTTCGCATTGAACATTTAATATCTCAGTTGAAGAAGTAGGTTTGACGCGCAAAGAATAATGTCCCTCTATCCTACAATCGAAACTAGTGACGGCGGTGCCTATCGTATTCAAGAGCTTACCCGTCTTCGGAAGTCTCTGGAAGATGAAAGGGACAAACGGGCTGCACTGTATAAGAAATATCTGCGTGCCGTTAATGCATTAGACGCTGTGGACAGCGCGATGCTGGCGGCTAGCCTTGGTATGGGGGTGGGGGTGTTGGGCTTCTTACCACCATTATCGCTGCCCCAATAGTTGTCGGGCTCGAGATAGCTGCCCTAGCTTGTGGAATCATGTCCGCTGGGAGCAAGCTAGCGTCCCGCAAACTAACATCAAAAGCTAAGAAGCATGATGAAATTTGCACTCTGGCGACGGCTAAGCTTTCTAGTATAGCCGACCTTGTTTCAAAGGCTTTGGATGATGGGAGAATTACAGACGTGGAGTATAAATTAATTACAGCTGTGTCAAAGACTCAGTTATATAGGAATGAAGACCACCCTGAAAGAGTGGTCTACCTCAAGTAGAATAGAGGTAACCCAGTGCCCCTACATGTGGGCAGGGTAGGGGTAGGGAATAAATAAGAAGGGGAACTATTAAATAGTTCTCTCATGGGACACGGAGGTGTCAACCAGAGAGTAAGCACTCTGGTCACGGCATAATCACGCCAACGTGATAGACACGGAGAACTAAACTGAAACTCAAGAGAGGCCATTACTCTAGCGTGCTGAATGAGGCCGCACGCAAAAGCCGTAGTGCGCCCCAAGTCCTTCCGCGTACTGTGTAAACAGCACGGGAGGAATGATCAGACGGGACACAGACTTCGTAGTGAACGCATCGCTTAGCGTCGATGCTTATTTCGTTAGCCGAGTAGATAGATTAGCAATAGGGTTAGGAAACGACTAGTGATAGGCAATTCTGTGCATTTATTCGTGTGTGATTTGTTAGCGACTGTTTGTTGTACATTGATGTGATGCAAAGAGCCAGTGGCAATAAAATGTGTAATCAATTCCTCTCGTACGACTAACAAGTCTTTTTGTGTGGTGCGAGAGAAGTTATCCCGGAATGCCTGTGACATCGGTTGATGACAGGCTAGGATAAAGTGGTGTCAGAAGTGTAGCTTGGACAATTGTTCAAGCTAAAACACTCACCCACGGCTCTAAAACAGTATTACAGTTAGATAATCACAGGGTTTAATTTATGTTAGTGATAACAGCGTGTGCAGACAGAACAAAGTGCGAGCTGTGCCCATCGTGACCAAGTTATGTTTATTTATGCTTATTCAATTGTTGTGTGCTTATGAACATGTTTTCTTCTGATTTGTAAGTATTATTATTATAGTTTTGTATCATTTATTTCTACAATTACTTATTTATTTACTAGTATTTGTCAAATATGATTCACGGCGGAGCAATACACAAAAATGAGCCGAGAACAAAATCGATTTTTCCAATCTAAAAATAGCGCTGCGCCTGTGACGTATCGCGACTGACAAACAGCTGCGTTACGCCATTTGCAGTCAGCGACTGATTGTTTACAAATCGCAAAGCGGCTACTCGCCTGAATCGTTGACTTATATCAAATATTATGTGTTTATATTAGTTATTTATTGAATATATTTATTTATTTGAACATTATTATTACCTTTATAGTTATTTCAAAGCATTTATTTAATTATTTATATACTTTTTCTATTTCTTACCGTCGCGATGGCACTACTTTTGCTATGCAAAGAAGACGCAGTCTGCACAACACTTCCATAAATTAAACAGCTAGAGTTAGGGAAGGCAGAAGACGTTAGAACGAAGACAGGACAGTGACATTTATTATTAATTAAACCACATTGTAATGTCCTGGGGCATGTGATTGTACAAAATTGTCTAGAATGATATATCGTTTACAAGTGGTTAATTGTTGATGCTCTTGATAACCAGGGAGAACAACAGCTGGTCATAAGCATAACTCAAGCTGTATGTGGTATTGCCAGACGATTGGACTTGATGTGTCAAACGATTGTGAATGATCGATCTAGAATGTTAAGATGAGTATACCCAAATGATTTTGCATGCAATATGATTAATAATGCATCTCGTTTTCAGGGTGTGATCTATTAGCATATTTTTTGTGATCTGTTTTTCAGTTTATAATCTAAGAGTATATTTTTCGTACTCAGGGATTTAAAAACCTAACATATCTAATATAAATAAGTGAGTAAATATTCGAGTGCCTATCAACTCTATCGAATTACCCAACAACATGGCAACTTTAGCTGATTTCATAAAATCAGGCAAGGAATTAGAATACACAGGAAAGGACTTAGAGCAATATGCTGATAAAAAATGTAAGGAAGTAAAAGATGCTGAGAGAGATGAACGTGCACGAGAAAGAGAACATGATAAAGAGATTAAACAAAGACAATTAGAACATGATAAGGAGATTAAACAAAAACAATTAGATCAAGATAAGGAAATTAAACAGAAGGAATTAGAGATTAAACAAAGAGAGATAGATGAAATGGCAAGAGTAAAAGAAAAACAAATACAAGTTGAATCAGAGACACAGTTAAAGATGAAAGGTATGGATGTAGATTCACACTTAGAGATCTCCGCTACAAAACTAAAAAGTCAGCAAGAAGAAAATAAATTTAATAAATACAAAAACATTATTAAGCCATTTTGTAAAGAAGATTCCATATCAGCCTGGACAGAAAATGTCGAGTATCAGCTGAAATACCACCAAGTACCAATCGATATGTGGGCCATGATCTACATGAAGAACCTCGGTGGGGAGCCCCTTAAAGTAATAGAATCAATACCAACTGATCTTAGATCTAACTATCAGTACATCCACGATAGGATAATGCAACATTTCTTACTTGATGCCCCTGGGTATCAAGTACAGTTTTCCAATTTAAAACCAAAGCCAAGCGAGACCTTTATCGATTATGTCTCAAATGTCCAAAGCGTACTAAATAGATGGCTTAGTGCAGCAAAAAATAGGAAAGGACTTTGAAAAACTTAAAAATTTAATAGCCATGGATAAAGTCATATCCACATATTGGTTCTGCGTCGATCTTAGTGACATTGTTGAGTTTTCTATAGTCCACACAAAGACGAATTGTGGAGTCTTTTTTCTTGACCAGGACGATTTGAAAGGAGTACTCAGATGTAGATTTTTGAATGATTCCACTAGCTTCTAAATTAAGAATTTCCTTATTTAGACTTTCTCTATAGCTAAGTGGGATAGAGTACGGCCTGCATTTGATAGGCTTCGAGTCCGAAAGAAGGATGGAGTGCTCGATCCTGTCCGTCCTACCTGGAATGTCGGAAAATATGTCCTTATATTCAGTCACTAATTATATTATCTGTCGTCGTTGTTCTTCTGTTAGTCTCGTTTCTAATCGTATACAATATAATGTAGCAGTCTTGTCTACAATTGGAACAGGTAGTTCCATCCCGTCGTCGTCTACCTGATTGAGTACGGTTGTGGTGCTAAGTGCGTTTTCTGTAAGCTCACTAAGTGTATGCATCTCGTCGGCTTTGCCAGTCTCGCTAACTAGTGTAGTTGCGTTGTGTACGTCTGTCGTCTCATCCATAGGTGTGGGTGCATTGTGTTCGTCTGTCTCTAATTCTGTCTCTTGTCGTGAAAAGTAGGGTTTCAACATGTTGATATGAAATATCTTTAAGTGTCCGTTTATCGATATTTCATAATCGACATCCGAAATTTTTCGTACCACTTTGAATGGGTAGTGAGTTAATTTACTATTTGAGGGCAGGTCTTATAAGACAATGGTCTGGTTCAGACAAACCTCTAATTAATATAATATTGCGATTGAGAAAAGGGCTCACGCCAACCAGACAAGTGTGTGGCGATCACCAGTAGCCAAGTAAAGTGATACTACACTGTGACAATAGTCAGCAGAAGTCTATTGAGGTACCCAGAACCAAGTTATCAGTAGTCTTTGACAAAAATTAGATACACTAATTTTTAGAAACCTCTTGCGTCACAACCATGAGTCAAAGTTTGTAACGCAACACAGGAGGGGAGGGTGTGTGTCAAAGACTCAGTTATATAGGAATGAAGACCACCCTGAAATAGTGGTCTACCTCAAGTAGAATAGAGGTAACCCAGTGCCCCTACGTGAGGGCAGGGTAGGGGTAGGGAATAAATAAGAAGGGGAACTATTAAATAGTTCTCTCATGGGACACGGAGGTGTCAACCAGAGAGTAAGCACTCTGGTCACGGCATAATCACGCCAACGTGATAGACACGGAGAACTAAACTGAAACTCAAGAGAGGCCACTACTCTAGCTTGCTGAATGAGGCCGCACGCAAAAGCCGTAGTGCGCCCCAAGTCCTTCCGCGTACTGTGTAAACAGCACGGGAGGAATGATCAGACGGGACACAGACTTCGTAGTGAACGCATCGCTTAGCGTCGATGCTTATTTCGTTAGCCGAGTAGATAGATTAGCAATAGGGTTAGGAAACGACTAGTGATAGGCAATTCTGTGCATTTATTCGTGTGCGATTTGTTAGCGACTGTTTGTTGTACATTGATGTGATGCAAAGAGCCAGTGGCAATAAAATGTGCAATCAATTCCTCTCGTACGACTAACAAGTCTTTTTGTGTGGTGCGAGAGAAGTTATCCCGGAATGCCTGTGACATCGGTTGATGACAGCTGAAGAAAATAAATTTCACCAGTTGAAAAAAGATATTCGGAGCAAGGCGCCGGCGGATCTAGACGAAGAGACAAAAAAGTCTCTCATTCTGAAAGGGCGGGACCAGGCACGGGCAGAATTCGTCAAAGCTATAGGATCGAAATAACCTGTATACGCGATCAGGACAGTTTGGAACCACCCCCCTATTCCACCGAACGATCCGCCAGTGGATTTCAGTAATGCGCGGAAGGATATACTCCTCGGATAAACAATGTAAAATTCTGAGGTATGTATGAACATTTTTTCCATTCATTGCTTTTCCATTTTTCTCATCCTATTGTCACATGTGAATGAAGAGATCTCCTGTTTTATATGTTGTGTTTTTGTTTGTTGATGAACGCTAATCACCGCAATGACATGTATCAACACCATACACAATACACCATGTGGTGTAATTCTGTTTGGTAACACAACTACTTTATATGGAAGTAATGAATATGAAAGAATACTAAGAGCGGTGGATTCCACTAATGCCCACTACACAGAAGTAATACACTTAACATCTCAAGTGTTATTCTGTCAAACGCTCATTACACACCCACCATGAAATGTGTTTCAGCTGACTCAATCAAGTGTCGTCTCCACAATGAAGGTTGGCTACACAAAGCTAACTGGGGCTTGCCGTGTGGGATTTTTCACGAGAACAAAAATCACAGCGCGGCACGCGTGGGATTTTTTTGCGAGAACAAAAACATCACGGCGCAGCACGCGTTCATAAAAACTCGTCACGCAAAGACAAATTGATCACGCTTCTATTTTTTTATCACGGTACTTCCGGCGTGATCATTCAAGCCCGAAGTGGCGTTGTCTGGCGCACAAATTTGATTATCGGGGCGTGTGTGTATGCGTGCGTATGTGTGTGTGTGCGTGCGTATGTGTGCGTGTGTGGATGTATGTGCCCCATTATACACCTATTTATCGTTGGTATGGTGGCCGGCCCTCTGGTTCATATTGAGGACTTAGCTTCATCCCTTTATAGAGTAGCAGCTTGATGCCGGTCGTCTTTTCAAACTTCCGAAACATCTTATGAAGCGCGTCTAACGTGCAACGCTCACACATCTCATATGGTTTCCTAACACCCCTCTCACAGAATATACACTCTTCTATCACCTCGCCCCGCTTTGCCTTTTCATCGTGCCAAGAACAATAAAGGTCGATGGTTGGGCGGCCGCAATGAAGTTCTGTGTCGAGCTTCGGCCACTCACATCCATAGGTCTCAATCTGTATGTGCCCAATAAGTCAACCTCTAATTCGACGCGCTGCCCGGCGCCCCCTAATATTTCTGGGAGGGGGTCCTGGCTGTTGCAATTTGTGTTGGTGGTGCGCGGTGAGAGAGCGTGCCCGCTCGCCGAGTGCTCCCGTGCGTATTAGCGTAGCGGTGCCCATCGTGATATGGCTGATTGGTAAGGCTCTAATTGTGTAACGCAGTATAGTCACCCCCTATAACAAAATATGGTTGCCCGCACTCGGGGTTGCCCCGGCGATTTTTGCGCTATAGTTATGCTTCCGACAGAATTCCCCCCTTTACCGCCTCTCACACTGGCGCGTCGTCTCCAACAGTAGCCACCGACACGTGTTCATGGTGCGTACCCCTATATCTCATACAGCTTTAATTCCAAAATAATATGTCTGGGTATCGAGTCAGACCGAGCCTCTCTTGCTGGGGTCGGTTCGGACCCTCTTTTCGAGCCCTTAGGGGGGTCGGACCCCCAGGGGGGCGCGCATCGGTTCGGACCCTTATTTGACCCCCTTAGGGGGCGATTCGGCCCCACCGCGGGGTCTGTGGGGAAGTGTACTCTTTCTAATTCCCTATATACTACTCGCGCTTTACATCCATACACAAGTATAGGTTCTATGAACGACACAACACCTACAAGTTACTAAGATTGGCACTGGGTTACCAACAACATTTGCGTCTAGAGTCAATACAACAGGACAAGACAATGCTTTTTTCGGCCTCTGATTGAGAACAACAGATATAAACGTAATTATGCACTTACCTCTTTACCATAGTACCGAGAAAGTTAAAAATATCATTTTAAATACGCTGACGACCATAGTAACACAACCAGTTAATTCTGCTTGCTCACTTTGTGTATTACCCCAACCTACTATAGATTGCAGAAAATACTCATTGTCTACAACCAAGCTGAAAAATATCGGTAAATAATATAAATGCCTCGTCCTATTTCATAAAAAGAAGGAAATAATGTTAGCCAAATGTGAAAATATCGGTCAAACTTATAAATGTCTCATCAAAACTAATAAAAAATAGGAAAATTTGTTAACCTTATGAGAAAAATATTGACCCTGTAAAGAAATATTTACAACAAAATTATAAAAATTAGGAACATTTGTTAACCTAATGAGAAAAAATATCGACCAAAGAGAGCAATATTTCATCTAATCTTATAAAAAGTAGGAACATTTGTCAGCCGAAATGGGGAAAAGGTCGGTCAAATACATAAATATCTCAACAAATTATAAAACGTAGGAAAAAATAGTGGTCAAAGACAGAAATATCTCATCCGAACTTATAACAAGTAAGAAAATATACTAGTAAAATCAAGAAACATGTCGGCCGAAGTAATACAATAGGCAGAACGAGGGACAAACTTATAAATATTTCATTCAAACTTATAAAGACTATGATAAAATGTTATCCAAATCAAATAACAGGCTGACCAAACTTAATTAGCTCATCCAACCTTATAAATAGGTAGGACAATTTGTTAGCCAAATAGGCAAAATATTGGTCAGATACACAAATATCTCAATCAATTTTTATAAAAAGTAGGAGAAAAGGCTAGTCAAACTAATAAAAATGGTGGCCAATATACATAAATATCTCAACCAAAATTATAAAAAGTAGGAAAATTGTAAGTCAAATGTAAAAAATATGGGGCAAATAGGAAATCATATTAACCAAATGGGAAAAATATCGCTCAAACTTATAAATAGCGCGTCCAAACTTATAAAAAGTAGGAAAATGTGTTAGCCGAATGGTGAAAATATTGCTCAAATTAAGAAACATGTCGACCGAAGTAGGAAAATACGTGATTCAATGTATAAAAATGTTGGGTAAATACAGAAATATGTCGACCAAATTGATAAAAATATCCGCCAAACTTATGAAATGTAGGAACATTTGTTAACCAAAAGGGGAAAATGTCGGCCAAATATCTCTTATATCTTCCCATCTCGTCTTCTGAAGATTCACTAATGATAGTTCCCTCAACAGGCCTATTATACTTTACTGCAGACACGGCGATAACATCCCTATAGTCGGAACTAGAACGTCTGACATTCTTCTTATTTATACCTCCATCTTTCATGCTCCGGTTATTGATAAATTCAATGTCTCTATCTGAGGAACCTGACACACCAGTTGTACCTACATTGACTAATAGACTAGTTGTTACAGTCCAATCCTTAATATTTTTTCTAACCTATCTTCTGACATCTTTGGTTTTTGTCTGTCTATCTTGCCTTAAATTTAACTGTGTCTCCTTTTTCTAATTTTACCTGAGGTTCTACAACTTCCACCGTCTTAATAGTTTGCGTTCCCTTTTCTATTTTCTTAATTGACTGTACCTGGGTTGTCCTCTCTACAGTATCAATTTGTGTCTGCTGTACTATCATTTGTCGTATTATTTGTCTGCGTCTGTGTCTCTCGGTGTCACTCTCTTTATCAGTAACAATTTCTTTTTCTGTCCAGTACTAATATTGGCAAGCACTTTAGGAGCCGTTGAATTTTTATTTGTGTGTCCTATCCCATCCTTCGACCCTGACTTCAGATACACTTCTCTGTCTTTGTTCAAACCATTCGTCACGTCGTTTTCTAGCAGTCACACTATGGGATGGCCAAGTCCATTGTTTCCTGGAAAGGTTTCTCTCAGGCCCATTTCTATATCTTTGTTCGTTATAACAGCTCCTGGACTTAGTCATATCTGGCTAAACGTAACTGTTTCTATATATATAATGTTATGTTGTCTTCTGTTTTCATTAAAGAGTGACTGTCTCCTGTTATTCTTTCCTACTCTATTGCATTCTACATTAAATCTATAAGTCTCTTGCCCAGTGGTTCTTCTTCGTAACCCTTCTACAAAATTTTCAACCTCACTAACTGCCACTTTCAACTCCTTTAACCATGCAGTTACGCGTCCCAATTCTCTATGCAAGTGGTTCATATTTTTTACTATGTATGCTATCTCAGCCTAAAACAATATGCTTCTTCTTCTATATGTTTCTTAGTACCTGTAACGAAGCCTCGTCCTGTTCCATCATAACTTTATACAGTATTATAATTTACCTACTTCACAAATGTTACAAATCAACTTATACTGCAAATTCTAATTAATCAGTTTACTAAGATTTTAATACTTTACTGGTTTATGAAGTCCAGCGCCGCGTAGGTGGTCCAGTTTTTATTTTTCGATCAAAGAGCAGCAGTTCCCGACAGTAGGCTTCACCACGATCAGACAGCGATCAGAGAGCGGCTTTCAGTAGGCTTCACCACGATCAGACAGCGATCAGAGAGCAGCTTTCAGTAGGCTTCACTACGATCAGACAGCGATCAGAGAGCAGCTTTCAGTAGGCTTCATCAACGATTAGAGAGCAGCACGTCTTCGAGAGCGGTTTCACAAGGATCAGAGAACAGCACTTCCTCAACAGCAAGCCTCGCAAGGAGCAGTAATGAACGACAGCGATCTTCGGCCCTGGTTAGCCTCTCGAAATCAGCAATGAACGACAGCAATCATCGGCCCTGGTTAGCCTCTCGAAATCAGCAATGAACGACAGCAATCATCGGCCCTGGTTAGCCTCTCGAAATCAGCAATGAACGACAGCAATCAGAGGGCAGCACTGGCCAGCCCCCTGAAATCAGCAATGAACGACAGTGCAGAGCAACGACGTTGGTTAGCCTCTCAAAACAAACGACAGTGTAGAGCAGCGGCGTTGGTTAGCCTCTCAAAACAAACAACAATGTAGAGCAGTGGCGTTGGTCAACCTCTTGACACTCACAGAGACTGTATCACGACGATTCGGCATGAGAAATCACAAACAACCACCCCTGGACGGGCTTGCGGCTGTTGTGAGTCTCTTACAATGTTGTGGCCATGAAATCCATCTTCAAGGCGTGTTCAATAAACGTCTCCAACTGTGCCGTATAGTTCTTTACGTTTTCTTTACACCAAGCCAGGTTCGAAGTCTGATGTCACGGCACCATTTCTTGTCCTATAACGGAGCAACAGGACACGAATGCGACTGAAGGAACGCAGAGGCCAAGCAGTAGATACTGTCTGAGTTTATTGCAGGAGACATGTTCATATCAAAAACGTAGCATATTGCATAGATGTAGACTCACGTCCTGCTGGCCTGAGAAATTGGTGGTAACTAATATGTTTCTGCCTCCTACGTCAGCGCGTGAGCGTCCCTAGTTACTTAACTACCGGGTGCTCACGCGTGGCATCAGCTACTAAACCCTTTTCCCCTTTGCACGCCAGCCTAAACCCTCTACAGAGCCACTCTGTTATAAGACGAAGGGGGTGTTTTGCTATGAGTATATCACCTTCTTGGATAGACTAGAGGAGACTCGCTTACCCCCACATGAGGCATTTCATTCGCAGCTGAAAAACGCCAATATCTCAGTTGCCGAATACGAAAAATGCCAACGAGTATGGAGCGACCACCATATGTCGACACTGGCAGACTTTTTGCGCTGGTACAACAATAAGGACGTAAAACCTTTTATTGGGCATTAGTTAAACAAGTTGCATTTTACAAAGGATTAGGAATAGATATTTTCAAGGATACCATTTTTGTCCCCGGGGTGACGTTAAAGTATTTGTTTAAAATCATACCTAACAACAGCTACTTTACCCTGTGTTCCAATAAGGAAAGTGATCTGCACACCAAAATTAGACACAATATTGTAGGGGGACCCTCGATCATATATCATAGGTATCATGAGGTAGGCAAGACTAGGATTCGAGGGGGTAAGCTAGTTGAGAGTGTGAAAGGGTACGATGCTAACGCTCTATACTTGTGGGCTTTGACACAAAAGATGCCCACGGGTTTTCCTGTTATACGAAATGCAGAAGATGGGTTCAAGCCCCATAAAGCCAGAGTTTATATCGTCCAGTGCAGAGAGTGGTTGGCGTGGGTTGAACATAGTCAGGGTATAGAATTAAAGTTCCAGTTTAGTGGGCGG